>JAAAKG020133813.1:0-14047 GCA_010014905.2 Druon quercuslanigerum | reverse complement strand
GACCTCTGAATTTAAAGCTTAAGAATAATAAAGGTCCTGGGTTCAGATCCCAGCTAAGATCAACAATTAAAATACTTAAAAAAACCTGGAATTGTCAAGGAATTTTTTCCCCAGATTTGAGTGTTCAATCTGATCAATTTAAAGTTACGCTATTTTTCAAGAGTGTGAAATTCTCTAATACGATGTATGAACAAGTGTATAACCGATTATTGTCGTGAATATTGGTCACAACAAATATTTGTAATTTAAGACGATATGCGTGTAGAAATCTAAAATTGCAAAATAAAACATCCGCCAACGTACTTGAAAAATACTCGAGTACTCGGTCGCTTTTTTATTAGTTTTAGGGTCGCAAAAGAGGCACTCATAAATTCCGTCTGCTTCGTCGTTTCGTACTTGTAATATTTCCGGACTTTGTTTTTCTTTCGATAAGTAGTTACACCATCACACCACTCGTGTGAGAGCGCACCGTAAGAGTTTACAGCACATAACATATGTATTTATGGTAGCAAACATTAAAATTGTAGAGATGAAGATTGCCACCATTCTCGCGGTCGTTTGCAACTTCGTTTACCAGACTGGAAAAAAGTTCTTACATTAGGGGAAAATGTGTTGTGAGGAATTTAATTGAAATTTTTTGAATGAATAACTCCATCAATTTTCAGTCTTCCTATGCGAAAAAATCTGGGTGAAACTACCTTCAGTTTTGTTTATCTCACATATTTATATTTAACATATATTTCTAATTTGATCACGAATCTGGCCGAAAAAAGTATTGCTCTAAAAAAGGGGGTTTTGATGTGAGTCTTGGTTTCGACTTGAATTGCCCCCAATCAAGACATTCTGAAGTCCAATTTTTGTCTTGCGACAAGTTTCTATATCTTGAAGACATATATTTATGTCTTGAATCGCCTATTTATGACCTACATTTTTAGCTGGAAAGTTAATCTTTTTTGTTGCAAATTTTTAATTAATTTTATTAACTAAAAATTTAAACATTTTGTTCAAAATTAATCCTTTATGATAGAAAATTATTTTCCTGTTTCTTCGTAGGAAATTAATTCTCTTGTCTTAACATTAATTTTATTCTATTCAAAATTAATTTTTTAGCTGAATTAATATTCACAAGAATTAATATTAGTGAGATTTTAGTTTTTTCATTTACATTCATTTTTTCAACTAATAATGTAACCATTCCAGTGTTGTTTGAAAATTTATCTTTTTACGTTGTTAATTTATTTATTTTGTCAAAAACTCTGGTTTTGGGATAAAAATTTAAATTATTGATTCTAGTAGAAACTTATTCTTGTTTTACAAAAATATATCTATTTATGACGACGGATATCATTATTTTAGTTCAAGAATTTTTTTTGGACTGAAAATTAAACTATTTTGTTAAAAAATTGATTTTCTGAACAGAAGAATAACATAAAAATAAAAATATAAAATAATAAAATGATAAGAATAATTAAATAATTAAAATAAAAAAAGAATAAAAACTAAATGCTTAATATTTTTCTTAAAAAATCCACTTTTTTAAAGATTCAACTATTTGGTCTATAATTATGCACTTTGTTAAAAAAATTTATCTCTTTTTGGTCGAAAATTTATTGTTTGATAATTTGACTTCTCGATGTTTTGTTAAACATCCAATTTTGATATTAAAATTTAACTATTTGATTAAAACGTAATCTATTTTATTTGAGGATTCAACTCTTTTGTCAAAAATTTTGATAACCTTTCAACTACTTCATTTAAACCTAATTTTATTTGGTTAAAAATTAATATTTTAAACTGAAAGTTTTATTATGCTATGTTAAATGTCAAATTTATCTTTTTTTCTTAAAAAAGTGTGATTTTGTTAAAAATTCATCTTTTATTGTGGAAAATTAATTTTCTTTATCAAGACAATCAACAATTGTTTATAATTCCGTTTCTTAGTGTGCAAACTAATATTTCAACTTAAGATGTAACTACTTAATGTCTGGTGGATAATTTATTTTCTTAGTTAAAGATTCGTATAGTTTGTTCAAAATGTATCTTTTTAAATTAAAAATTGTTCGTTTGTTATTGTTGATCTTATGGTTGGAAATCTGAAACCGGAAATCTGAAGGTCCTGGTTTCAGATCCCAGCGGAGATAGAGCCATTTTTTTCACAATTTTAAAATGTATTAATATTTAAACAATATTGATATAGACCAGTAGACAAACAAAATTAACATCTAATATTAATTGTTTGTTTGTGTTAAAATATCATAACTTTGATTCAAATTTCATTAATTTAGTTCAAAATTCGTTTTTTTCTTGACAAAAATTATTATTTTTTAAACATAAAGGGTCTTATTTCAAATTTAATTTTTGTTTTATTTATTTATTCTTAAAAAGTCGTATTTTTGGCATTAAAATACATTTTAAAGTACATTTTGGATTTTTTTTCTGTATTGACTGCAAAATATTTCTTGTTTGTAAATTCAACTCATTCGTTGAAAATTCCTCTTCTTCGTTTAAAATTGGTCTATTTTGTTTAAAATTCATGTCTTTTGTTGCAAGTTCGTCTTTTATGGTAGAAAATGAGTCTCCTTGCTTAAAAAATAACCACGTGGTTAAAGACTCATCCTTTGAATTAAAAGGTGATTACTATTGTCTTTAGCAACAGAAAAACGCAGGCTTACCTCCCGTGACCTTAAACGTAGGACGAAGGGTTATGTCTCGACTCAGTTTTGAGACGCAGCCAGACATCGATATCTTGGAGACAAACTCAAGACATCACCAAGTCGAACTCAAGTCGAAGAATTTTTACTAGGGCTCCCTTTCAAAATTCCAAGGTCCCTGATTCGAAGTACTCAACACTATTGCACAATGGCAATTTTGCGGGGGCCTCTCAAAGGGGGTTCGTTGGAGCGTGGGGAGGGATGTTGTATACACCCCACCCCTACTCACACCGAATCCCTTTTTCAGAGTCCCTCTCAAAAAATGCCACGCGCCCTACTGTTGAGCATGTTGAATCATTGACCTTGCAAAGGTGTGGGGATTTAGTTTGAGTTGAGCGTTCATCTGACTCTTTCCACCTTTATAATTTTTTTTAAAGACCCCTAAAAAAGGGTTTTAAAAAGGCTCACACATAACATCTTTGCATGAGACATCATAACAAATTACGCATCCTAAGGTGAAGTTGTGGCGATCAAATGACTCCTTCCACCTTTCCAAGGTTCCTGATTTAAAATACTCAACGCTAGTCAGTATGATTTTTTTAAGGTCCCTGGAAAAGGGGTTCAGCGGGCGTGGGGTGACTGGATGTGGGTTACATTGCCCCCCCCCCCCCCTTTCCAACACCGAACCCTTTTCATGGGACCCCTCATAAAATCACCGCGCCATAGGGTTTACGGATTTACGGATTTGCTGCTGTCACAATTCTGTAAGATTAGGAGACACTTTTCTCTTCATGATATAACGTTTTCTTCTACCTTCTTTTCATCCTTTAATCTTTGCTTTCTATAAGGATGTACCTATATATTTTCCTCAAAGACAAATGATCTTTCACAAAAAATGTCTTTCCTATAGATTATAGGTATGATAGGATCAGTTCCGTCCGTTAAAAATCGACGAGTACAAGCATTGGAAAATACTCAATGGAAGAACTCGAGTGTTTCTATCCTTTGATGGATATCGTGAAAGAGCCACGTACGTACTTCTCGTGATATTCCTAAAGGAATTGGGCACACGTGCTCCATATTTCTCTATTTTTTCTGGATTTGTGTATGTCTCTTGATTCACTTTCCATCTGCCGAGCGGTATTTTTGATTTTCTTAAAAAAACACTATGATGATTGCCACTTGGCCGTAATTTTGTCGAGACAGGTGAAAACTATATGAAATGAGAGTGTATTTTTTATTGACAGGAAATATTTTCTAATTTTTATGAAAGTAGAAAAAACTATGCATGTAATCACTATGCAATCACTTTATCTCATATAAAAAGTGGTGTGCAATTTTAAATGTGTTTGATTCAAATTTATTCAGAATTTCTGTTCCAATTTGAAATATCAAGCACATTTTTTAAATCATATAATTTACAATTTGATATAAACTTTTATATAGTATTATATAATATGTATTATTTATATATTATATATATATATATATATTATATAATATATATTAATTTGATATAAACGTTTTTATAAACTTGAATTTTAAATTTAAAATCGCCCATTATCAAATGAGGAGATACCAGTTCAATTTTAAAAGTCTAGAATTAAAAACATTAACTTTAAATATAAATACTTCAAATCTAAACAATTTTAAATTAAGGACTTTAATCAATCAATTATTTCAAATCGAAAGCCTTAATAGTTAAACATTTATCATAAAAAAGATTAAACCCTTAAAAAGTAGACCATTCTGAATTACGGCAGGTGTCGTAAAAAATCAGATCCCTGAAAAAAATTGTTTTTCTATGATTTTAGGAATCAAAATTATATTACTGATGAAGCCATTTCAAATAAAAAATATTCTTTTTTATAACAATGACAATAATGACAATGACAATAACAATGTTTTAAAGCTTACAAAAAATAATTGTTTAAAGAAGGTGCTTGATGGAATTTTTACAAAAAATGCCTAAAACATTTTCTACAAATCTACTGTTTCTAATTGTGAAAGTAAATTTTTCTATGGCTAAAATCGTTATAACAACTTTTTTAAACAGATAACTTTATTTAAAATAATATGCCATACTTTATTCAAATTAAACTTTTAAAAAAACACTCCTAACAATTGCGAGAGCAAGAAAAAATAAAATTACGAAAACTGTTGTTAAAACAATTATTATTCTGAAGCTGTATACTTTTTTCCTAAAAAATGGTATTTTCTCTTTCATAAGATATGAGTTATAATGTCATTTTAATTCTTAAAATAATAGAAAACTTTTTTCCGGAGACCTGATTTTTGATACAACTATACCCTAAGGGACAATTTCAATGGAAAATTTCAAATAATTTTTAAATTCAAAGCTTCATATACAATATTAGTATAGATCGTGATATTAAAATTTTAAAATTGAAGGTTAAGGAGTTGATAATTTAAAATAAAATTATTTCAGATTTAATATGGAATTGAATTTTAAAAACTATCACGTAAAATTTGAAAATTAGATAAAACGTTTGAATGGATTCATTAAAATAATGAATCACTTTTTATACCCTTTGAATTTTGTGTGTTCAAATTAAGCCTAAATAAAAGAACGTATCATTTTCAATTCCAATTTCAAATATTTTGATTACGTCTGTGTTTGTTCAGAAAAATTAAATTTTTAAATTGTTCTAATTTTAAATTCTTCAATTGGAAATTGTGTGAATTTATATTTGTCTTCGAGGATTTAAATCTTCATAGCTGCGAATTAATAAATCATATAAATTAAGTTGCACAAATAAATTTTTTTTTTAAATTCAAGTCTGAAATTTTCCGGAACTATTCGTGCAAAATTTATGCTGTTCATAAAAAAGTTCGAAATTTGTCCATATATTTCTCATAAAAATAATGTTAAATATATTTCAATTTTTTATGGTATTCGAGACCTATCTACAAGCTTGTCACTTTTTTCCGGAAATTTTTTTTCCGTTTACTTCCGTTTTTTTGAAGTGAAGATACAAAGTTTTATCGTCTATATGTAAAAATATTTCGTTCTAATATTATAAGAAATACTTTCACTCGGCGGATTATATACTTCCGAACACATAAGGTGCGTGTAAATTCGCATATTTAGTCCTGCGTGATCGTAAATCTAGGAATAATCAATGGTCAGATCAGATTCCGGCTTGTCCAGACTTCTCCCGTGTTACGTCTATAGCAGACTTATGTGTATGTGCGACAAGTCAGACTTTATACAAGCTGGACCGCTCCCAGTTTTTTTTAGATAAACTCAGCGTCCACATCAGGTCGATTCTCCATCAAGTCAAGACTGTATCAAGTTTAGTCTAATGCCTAATCCAGGGTGACTGCAGTCTGGAATATCAGGTAAAAGTTAGGAATTTCGAAAAATAAAATTGCAAAAGTTAGGGTATTTATTTTAAAAACACTTTAAGACCTTCAAGTAACTTTTAAGAATATTCGGGGATGCTACACCGTCTCTTTAAGTCAATTTTTGCCCTTAATCAAACATGTCACTTCTTTTGAATAAAAAAGTCACTATTGTCACTTTTTAAAATGAAAAGAAAACCTTAGTCACTTTTCGGTCAATAAATTCCCGCATGGGTGAACAACTACAGAATTCAGATTTATAGCTATTTCTGAATTTTCTCGAATTCTTTTGAAATACTGCAGGCTATGTTAGGAGATTCTATCATGGAATTATGAATAGATTTCAATAATTTGAAGAGTTTTTTTAAAAGAATTTTAGAGATTTTAGTGTGTTTTTTTAAATTCTAAGTGATTTTTAGAAGCTTCGAAAAGTTTTAAAGGGTTTCGAAAGATATCAAAGGGTTTGAAATATTTCTTGGTATTTTAAAAGTTTCAAAGAAATTTCTATTAAATAGTAGATTATTGATAATCTTAAGGTATTACATAAAAATAAAAAGATTTTATATTTTTAAAACTTGCAAGGAATTTCGAATAGCTTGCAAATTTTTAAAGGATTTTAAAGAATTTTAAATATTTAAGGGTAATTTTAAAGATTACAAGGCATTTTTAAGGGAGTTAAAAATTGTCAAGAAATTTCTAAGGAATTCGTTAATTTTTAAGCAGTTGAAATAATTTTAATGAGGTTTTAAAGAATTTAGGAAGATGTGGAACGATTGCATACGTCCTATAACGTTTTTTAATACTTTTAAAGATTCCCAGAGATGTTACCAAATTTTCAAGGAATTTTCAATTGATTTAAAAGGATTTGAAAAATTCGAGGGTATTTGAAAATATTCCCAAGAATTTTCCAGAAATATAAAAAATTGCAAACTATTTCAAAATATTTTGAAGGATTTAAAATACATTAGGCTATCGCAAAAAATTCCAATAAATGTTGAATTGATTTCATTAATTTTATTAGATTACAAAGGATTTTTAAGATTTAAATGTATTTTTAAAAACTTTCAATGAATTTCAAAATATTTTAAAGAATTTGAAATATCTTAAGGTGCACTTTTACAAGATTTCAATCATTTGAAATAATTTTAAAGAATTTGAATTATTTTAGGGTATTTTTAAAGATTCTATGGTGTTTCAAAGAACATTAAACATTTGAGGGTATTTAAAAATATTCCCAGGAATTTTCAAGAAATATAAAAAATTACAAAATATTTCAAAATATTTTGAAGGATTTAAAATACATTAGGCTATCGCAAAAAATTCCAATAAATTTTCGATTGATTTCATTAATTTTATTAGATTACAAAGGATTTTGAAGATTTAAATGTATTTTTAAAAATTGCAATGAATCCTTAGGGGCTTTGAAACTTTCAATGAATTTCAAAATATTTTAAAGGGTTTGAAATATCTTAAGGTGCATTTTAAAAATATTTCAATAATTTGAAATAATTTTAAAGAATTTGAATTATCTTAGGGTATTTTTAAAGATTCCATGGCATTTCAAAGAACATTAAACATTTGAGGGTATTTAAAAATATTCCCAGGAATTTTCAAGAAATATAAAAAATTGCTAAATATTTCAATATATTTTGAAGGATTTAAAATACATTAGGCTATCGCAAAAAATTCCAATAAATTTTTGATTGATTTCATTAATTTTATTAGATTACAAAGAATTTTTATGGTTAAAATGTATTTTTAAAAATTCCAATGAATCCTTAGGGTCTTTTTAAAACATTCAATGCATTTCAAAATATTTTAAAGGATTTGAAATATCTTAAAGTGCTTTTTTAGAATATTTAAATAATTTGAAATAATTTTAAAGAATTTTAATTATTTTAGGGTATTTCTAAAGATTCCGTGGTATTTCAAAGAACATCAAACATTTAAGGGTATTTAAAAATATTCCCAAGAATTTTCAAGAAATTAAAAAAGATTGCAAACTATTTCAAAATATTTTGAAGGATTTAAAATACATTAGGGTGTCGCAAAAAATTCCAAGAAATTTTCGATTGATTTCATTAATTTTATTAGATTACAAAGGATTTTCAAGATTTAAATGTATTTTAAAAAATTCCAGTGATTCCTTAGGGGTTTTCAAAAACTTTCAATGAATTTCAAAATATTTTTAAGAATTTGAAATATCTCAGGTGCATTTTTAGAAGATTTCAATAATTTGAAATAATTTTAAAAAATTTGAATTATTTTAGGGTATTTTTAAAGAATTCTTGGTATTTAAAAGAACATTAAAACTTTTCAAGAAATTCCAACTGATTTTAAAGTACTTGACTATTTTAGAAATTTTCAAAAGATTCCAAGGAAGTTTTATAATTTTAATCATTTGAAGAAATTTCAAAAAATATTTTAGGGTATTTTTAAATATTCCAAACCATTTTAAAAATATTTAACAATTTTCAAGGGATATGGAACGATGTTACAGGACCTATAAGGTTTTACCTAATGATTTTAAAAGCTCTCAAGGTATTTTAGTCAAATTTTCAGGATTTCTAGAAATAACAAATTCCATAGAATCTCACTTTAATAATTTAAGTTTTAGTAACTTTCTGGATTAGAAATGATTAATCACTTTTGGTTTATTCCACTCATAAAAGATTCTTTATTAAAAATGTTACAAGATTAGAATGTTGGTCTTTAAATAATAATGTTGAAAGAAAATAAAAAATTAGTTAGGGCAACATCAATCAAAAGTTAGGGAATTTACAAATAAATTTTTTTGTCCACCTCGGTCAAATATTTACTTACTAAACTTTTTTTTATAAATTCTTTCTCCTCCTATTGTAGAATCAACCCACAGTGTCTTATGAAATTTATTGAGATTTCAAAGTTGTCATTTCAGTTAATACTTTTATTTCTCCTTCACATTTTTCGACGCGCATTTCTCGTTGAACGAATCTGTCACTGGAAATCAAGTTTTATAATAATTAATTCGCGCGGATTTTACGCTTGGTGCGTTCCCTGAGGCACGATGCGCCATCTGCCATTATAACTCATTGGCATTCCACGTGATCGCTTATTCGTGTTACAAGCGTATATGTATTTCGAACCCTAGGTTATTTTCGCTAATTGATTCCAATTTCAAACTACCAATTATTATTATTGACTCGTGCGCACTTCCAATTCTCGGGATTATCTTCACGTTTTGCTATCTTGAGGATTATACGCGCGTCCGAACTATCATCCTCAGATGTTGGTTTCCGGTCACGAGCAGTTTGCTGTAATTATATCTGAAGACTTGTGATAAGAATAACCTCAGTTTCTCAACAATCTACAGGAATTATTAACGTAAAAGAAGATAAACAATATTAGAAAAGGGCGTTTATAAACAAAATTGTTTTCATAATTTATACTTATGTTTTACGATCAAATAAAACTTCTTTTTCAATTCGAATTTTCCAGAAGTTTTTTTGATCAAATTCGAATAATACTTTTTTGGCGATTAAATTCTCAAAAATTTGTCACGAAAAATCATATCTAGCTCACAAATGAAACATCTAAATTCTTTTAAAATCAAAATTGCCCTGCACTGTGTGCGTGTAATTCAAACAGAAAGTTCCCTTGAAGTTTGAAGGATGACTACCAGAACCTGAGTGTTTACCTTTCCAGATAACTTTCATTCATGCCGAGGGACGAGTTTTACGCACGGTACGATTAACCGTGCGCCCCTTCAGCATATTTTATGCGCGCATGTTTTCAGCTGCACACCTACAGAGCCGTAAAATGCATACACTGGCGCAAGGGTCCCCCCACGCATGGTCAACGTGGAGACAACATGGGTGGTGGCGAGAAGTGGACGGTTCAAGATTTTAGATTTTGACTACAATGACAACCCCCAACGGCGTCTTCACACCTTTTATATCCCATTTCTGGTCAGATTGCCCCCCATCTACCATTTTGGATCTCCTTAAGGTCCTTTTAACGCCCGAGGGAATCCAGATTGTTTGTTATTTTGTCCTGACCCTAGCCTAGGCTAGGACTAGGTCGGTAGTTTGGTACAGCTGTACAGAATCACCGGATCGTTCAGAATTTCAGTATCCTAAGTAGTTGTATGTCAAACCAAGCATAGTCCCTTCAGCACGTCATGTCAGTCATTGGGGGGATTTCCCGTCCCGTTCGATGGCGATTTATGCTCGGAAGTATATCCAAGAAAGCTTCCTGGCTTAGGAATATCGATTTAAGACAGAAAATAAAACGGAGATGAATTAGGACTATGATCCCTTAAGCTCCTGTCCTATTTGGTGTATTCAATTGATGGGAAATAATCGCAAATGGGGAATAATGTCTCTATCAAAAGAAAGACCATTTTGTCATTGTGGCCTCGATTGTGGCTTAATTTTACAGACACGGAGAAAAAATATACTGAAATTATTTCAGGTCAGAATGATTTCTACGTTCTACTTTTTTTTAATAATCCCTAGAGTTTGCTGGAGAGAGTTTAATTGATGGTTCAGCGATGAAAATATGATTAATCTATTCGAGATGTTGACAAAGCAGAAAAATTAAAATAGAATCATATAGATTATAGAGAGGATGCTATCTATACAATATCTGTCCAAAAATTGAAATTGATAGGTTATCCAATCTTATCGAATTATTAAATCTATTAGAGTTTGAATTTTTAATAAATATTTAACACATCAGTACATAATATATGAACTTCAATTTATATATTTTTAAGGTTACAACAGTTTTTAAGGGGAGTTTTAATGACATACTATGTTTTTTTTATGAACCAATGGTCAATAATCATAGTTTTCGAATCCTAAAATGCTAAAACCATGGCAGAATATAAATGGTGAACAAGTTTTTAGTAGATAGAACTAAATAATGAAAATAAATTTAACCACGTGTGTGCTTAATAATTTGATAAAACTAAAGAAGACAAAAAAAGCAAATAGAATGTGCATCAGGGGGGATGAAAATTCCATAAAAACGATGCGTAAGACTTTATTACTTTCATTTGGAAGCATATGTGTGAGTAGCAATTAAAATGGATGCAAATTCGCTGTTTTCTATTTTTCTCCTAATCGAAATTTTACTGGTTAGGCCCTTCTATTACAAACGGCTTCAATGGTACAATATCAAATTTTCTGATTTCATACTCAAATTGCACAATTTAATACGGATCGATCAATAAGAAAATAATCGTATTAAACGTAATATTTTAAAATTCCAAACTTCAAACTTCAAGACTAAAACTAAAACTTTCTCAAATTAGGCATCCAAAACTGCATAAATTTCAATTTAAAAATGATGTCCAAAATTTGAACCTTTTTTTTGAACCTATTGAATTTATAGTTTGAATTGAACCTTTTGAATTTCTTTCAGAATGCGAAATATTGCATAAAATTTCACGTCTGATTCCGCATTACTGATCGTCATACATAAAATTCTCACATTTTTCAAGTCTAGACTCTGGATTGAAAAATAGGAACGTCTCAATGAAGAATAGGTGGAGGAATTTGAGCTGAATCACTCCTACATTTTCTCTATAGTCATCTAAAAATTTTTCCATGCCTCATATTTTCGAATGGAGACGTCGATACTTCAATTCAGCGAGTCATTTTTCTTGATATAAAATGACAACCAAATAGAAGTTGGAAAGGGTTTGAAAACCCTAAAGATATTGGGAATTTTTGTAGGCCAAGGAGTTTTTTAAATTCTTAGTAGAAAACCCTAACCCATTATTTTCAGTCTCATTTGATACTGATTTGTGTATACGAGCTCGAAGCTTTTCAATTTTTAACTCTCAAATATTTCCATCTTCAAACCGCCCAATGTTCAATGCTGTTTTATATCAGTGAAATTTTTTTATTATCTTAATTTAAAAACTGCTTAACTTTGGAAGCTTGAAGGAGAAATTGAAAATTTTCAAGGTGTATTTCTTTTTTATTTCGAAATTCTGTCTAATTTTTAAGGTGGCGAACATAAATTCATTATATTTATCTGCGTTTGATTTGAAATTACTTAAATTTTTCAAGTTTAAGTTTTGTGACCACCCAGATATAATATTCTTATTAGTAATTTATTTTCCTTATATTTCTATTTTTTTGCAATTGCTTCCTCCTGAGAGTCATATTGTTTGTTAATGTTTTTAATATTTGATTGGAACCTTGACAATTTTTTTAAACGTCAGCTGTTTTTGGATGGCAATTCAACTGTTTTTTTGAAAATTACTTTTTTCTAGAAAATCCATATTTTGGTGTTGAAATTTCTACTCATATATTTTTTGATTGAAAATTCAACTATTATTTGGGAAATAAGCCTTCTTTGTTCAAAATAGAAATTTCCTTTTTTTTGAGAGAGAGAAATGCAACTGTTTCGTTCAAAATTAATCTGCTTTAGTTGAATTTTTCTAAATTTAAAATTGAAATGTCAACTATTATGTTATTCGTGGAAAATTCATTTTTTGTTGTTGAAAATCAATGCACTTGACTAAAGGTTGAAATACTTTGTTCAAAAATATTTTTTTATGAATATTCAGTCATTTAGTTGAAATTTAATCTCTTTTTTTGAAAATTCGTTTTTTTTAATTTTGGTTGCGAGTTTAATTATTTTGTTCAACTCTTTGGTGGAAAATTTACCTATTTTGTTGTATGTTCATATTTGTGTGTTAAAAATTCCACTATATTATAGAAAATTCGTCTTTTGGCGTGAAAGTTCGTTTGTTTGGTTGGGAAATTCATCATTTGAGATAAAAATGAATTTTTTTATTTAAAATTTCACTATTTTGGTCATTATTTTTTTTTAAATTCAACTCTGCTTAATTTAAAGAAATTTTTCATTTGATATAGGCCAAGAAAGTATTTCATTAATTCAAAAAAAAATTTGTTAGATTATTCCATTAATTGTAACACATTACTTTTTAAGACAAACAAGTTGTATTTTAATCAAACGATAGTTTAATATTTTTTGTTTGCAAATAATGCCATTTTGTTGAAAATTCATCTTTATGAATTATAAATTCAACTATTTTTTGAAGATTTCTTTTATTTTCTTGAAAATTGAACTATTTTGTTACAAAGTAATCTTTTTTATGTAAAATTAAACCTAATCGTTGAAAATTCGTCTTTTATATTGAAGGTATTTTTGGTTGATATAAATAAATACATTAACATTTTTTAAATATTAATCTGAAATTTTATTATTCTATTCTGGCTATAAAAGTGTCTTCCTTAAAAATGTTCGAAGATTAAAATACTTCTCTTTGAGTATTGATGATCAGGCAAAATGAAAAATTAATTAGGACAAAAATCAGGGAAAATCAGGGATTTTAGAAAATGAAGTTTTTCGGCCATCCATTTAAAGTTCTTCAGTTTGGAGGGCTTGATAATGAATTTAAAATCTGAAATGAATCATGTTCCACAACTAGAAATTCTTAGGCTTTTGAGAGATATTTGAAAGCCACCATCGACACTTCGATTTAAGGGGATTTATTAGAGTTATGAACATTAATGTAAGATTCTGTTTGAAATTTTGAATATTTTTGTCTGATTTCTTGCATACGCCATCTAAAGATTCGTCCCTTGGCTTGGACGAAGCTGGTTTTTGGATAAAATGTTTATATTTTGTTTAATAACAAAATAAAAAAGAACAATAGATAAAAATTGCAGTGACGCTCAGTGTAGCCGTGTGTGGATTCTCGAGCGCTTTCGGCAAAAGTTAACACTTTTGTATATAGCTCAATGTTTCCATTATTACTGTAAATATTATCCGATTTTCACGATTTTTTCCAATTTCTTCAAATTATGTCAATAAACTAATTCTGCTAATTAAAATGTAATCAATCATACCTTCTTCATTTCAGTTTTTGTAACTGGTCTGCATATCATAAAAATGAAAGGATCATTATTCATGAGCAATTTAATGCTCTCCACACTGTTAGAAAAAATTCGTACAACTGTACACCGAAGTGTACAGTTGTAATGACGTGGTGCGATATTTTGGTGCGA
>JAAAKG020133812.1:0-14047 GCA_010014905.2 Druon quercuslanigerum | reverse complement strand
CCCCTTGCCTCTCACGTTGGGGTGCTTGATTTTTGTGAGTCCCCTTGCCTCTCACATTTGATTTTTAGCATTAATCAATACAACATTTTTTTTCAAGTGCTCGAAATAACCTTGAAGATCGAGTTAAAGGTCAAATTCAAGGTCACCACTAGATTCCTCGTTAAAAGTTACTTCAAAAATGACCTTGAACTTTTTGAAAAAATATTTACCTGGAGAGATATTTAGGTGTATCGAGACTTTTCGAACACCCTGTATAATGAAAAGCCACTTAGGGGTTCAAGTTTTTAGTAGTTCAAAGTTGTTTCGCATAGTATAATGAACTTTAGATCAGCCAAAATAGGTGTCAAGTAGTATAACGAAATTTCAGTCAGGCCAATCTGAGTACAGTGGTGGTATGATATTTTTATTATCCCATTAGGCTGAAATTCATACTTCTGGGTGAGATTAAGTTTTATGTTTGACTTTTTTTTGGTAAAGAAATACAAATTACTTTTTTGCGCAGGAATTCCTAAATTCATAATAATTGTACACTACAAAATATAATCCGAGCGCAAAAATAAATTTTTACAAAAATTAGAACATTCTTCAAAAGAAAAAAACTATACCGCTTTAGAAGTTTGTACATTACTAAATAAGTATGGCTTAAAATTGTAAATAAAATTTAAAATCACATTCTCTATTATCGGAAAAGTTACAAAAAATCGGTCAAAAGCTGTCTGATTACTAAGTTTGTTAAAGTAGGTGATCAATTTTAATGTAAAGTAAAAAAGCGTACTGTTTTTTTTTTGGAATCATATGTTTATATATATTATATACCCCAATGATTTTTAATGAACAGTTCAAATAAATTTCCAATTATTCAAAAAGTGCCAAAATTTAATAAAAACTACCCGAAGACCATGCCTGCTAACTCAGACGCTCGATTTTAATATAATAACATACAAAATTTAAATGTTCTTGAAATTCAGGTTTTAAAATAAATACCCGAATAAATATAAATACAAATTTCAAATATTCTTTAATATCTGAATTTTAAAACTTTCACAGGAACAAACTTATTATTTTTTCAAAATTTCATGAAATTAAAAAAAAAACTTTCGTAAAATTTCTAGAAATGTGTGAAAATTACATTAAAATCCACACTCTCTTTTGCAATTATATTTCTTGTATTTCCGTTGCTGTTAATGTATTAAAGGAATAATAGGGCAATAAATAAAATAAAAAAAATCGTATTAAATATTTTATACTAAAAGGGACATAAGAAAATATAATTAAAAAATATATATAACTAAGCTTTTGCGTCTTCAGCAAAATAGTTCAACGATTAAGCGATATAAATACAGTTTCAACAAAATAGTTAAGTTTATGATGAAAAGTGAAATTTTTTTGAAAACATTCGACTTTTGAAACATAAAAGACGAATTTTCCTTATAAAGGTTATTTTTTAACCAAGAAAGGTTTTAATATAATAGTTTAATTTACATCCAAAAATATGGCTTTATCAACATAGTCGATTTTGCATCCTGAAAAGATGCAATTTAAAGAAGTGGTTAAATTTTAGAACAAAAAAGATTTAAGTTGAACTAAAAACAATTGAAATAATCAGCCAAAATGTAGAGTTCGTTGCAAACAGTTTACATGAAATACCAAAAAGTGAATTTTAAAGAAAAAATTTTATTTTAAGCAAAGAAAGATGACTATTCTACCATAAAGAAAGATAACCTTATAAAAATAATTGAATGTTTGAATAAAAAATGAATTAAATGAAACTAAAAACGATCAAATTTCCAGGCCCTAAATATTAGTTTTTGTAAAAAATAGTAGAATTTTTATCCCACAAAATTCAAGCGTTTACAATAAAGCTAACCTTCAACCAAGAAAGCTTACCTTTTTTACAATAAAAGATAAATTTTCTACTCAAAGACATATTTTCGATTAGTTGAAAAGAGGAAAAGAAATTGATATAATAGTTATATCGTGAATCAAAAAGATTAATTTTCCACAAAACACATGATTTATCTGCGAAATATTTGAATTGTCAACTTATAAATAATAAAATTTTTATTTGAGAAGATTATGCTTCACCCAAAAAGACGAACATCCACCAAAATATATTAATTTTCAAAAAAATGGTAGTATTTTTTATAAAAAAAAGACAAATTATTGTCTACATATACAATAAAATTAAAAAACTGATTTTCTAAAACAAAGAATGTAATTTTCTACCAAATAGTTAACTTTTTATAAAAATAGTTTTACTTTTAACTATGAAGATGATTATTTAACAAAAGTTTTTTTTATTTGTAAGCTTTATTAACTTATAAAGTTATTTAGCATTTACAGCTGTATTATATACAGTATATAATACACTTATGAAATATAGTTTTTACATTCAGAATTTATATATACACGTAAATTGACTTATATATCTAATTTACAATCTACGAAAAATTCGTAGAGTGTTTTATAAATGACTAAATTTGATTTAGTTAGTAAGATTCTTATTGTATGCGGTGATTTGACTTTTAATTTTTTAAGTTTATTGACAATGATTGTTCTTTGGTTCGCATATAATAAACAGTGCCAAAATATGATCGAGATCTTGCTCACCTGTATTACATTGATACGTTGCATTATTTATAAAATTTACACGAGCAAGAGAGGCCGCAAGATTGTAATGGTTTGCTCTGATGCGGTTAATCATTACTATATTTGCTCTACTTAAATTACATTTGTAAAACCAAGGTATATTACTATTTTTATAATAGTATGAAAAATATTCAATTCCTTTGATTTCGCTAAACTCTCTGACTATTCTCTCACTCTCATTTTAGCAATCCAATTTTAATTTATGTCGCAAATCAGTGAATGGGATACAAATATTAGAGTCGAATGGATTATTAGTAGCTTCTTTTGCAATTTGGTCGGCTTGTTGGTTCCCACTGATTCCTATATGAGCAGGGATCCAGATTATTTTAATTTTGCAGTTATTGGTACTCAATTTCAAAAATTCAATTGCTTTTTTTTTTATTGGTATATATATGAATTAGATTTGATGGTAAAGTTTAAGTTTTTTAGTTTTTGTAAGACGCTTAGGGAACCAGTGAGCACGATCACATTTTTATCGGTATTTTGTAGTGCAATATCAAACGCATCGAATGCTTTACATTCGGCTGTATAAATAGACGAAAGGTTATTTAAACTTTTTCTTATCGTTATGCTCAAACTACTTGATATACATGCACTTCCAACAGAGATTGCGTCAGTAATTTTGCTACCGTCTGTATAAATATGAATCGCATGTTCTTGTCTAATAATAGTGTCTAGTATTTCGTTTGGATTTTGGGATTTTTTTAGTTTTTTACCAAGTTCTGTGTCTATTTCAATATCTATAACAAAATTTTTGTAGTCAGTAAGAAAAATATTGTAGTTAGTTTCTATTTGTATATTTTGTTTCGATGGTATAATGTCATTAATGCAATTTGATAACAAGCTTTTCCTCTTGATTTTTTTGAAAATATAAAAATATTTGTGTATAGTTATATTTACAGGTAGACTTGAGTTAGAAAGAATTTTTGATAGGTAGCTTAAACAGAGAAATTTAGACCTATCTTTTATATACATGAGTCTTGATTCTGCAATAAGGATATTGGTCGAAGTGCTGATTCGATAACCTAAAGCAAGACGAGTAGCTGCGTATTGGATTCTTTCGAGTTTCATAATTTCATTTGCTCGTTTCTGAAAGTATACGAAAGAAGCGAACCCTATAATGGATCTTATGTAAGATTTGTATAATGTCAGAAGTGTGTTTGGATCATCACCCCACCACGTACCTATTACCAATTTAATTATATTTAGAGCTTTAAAGCATTTGTTTTTTACATTTTCTATATGTTGACGGAAGATAGACCGCATATTCTTGTAAATGTATGGTAAACTCATCTAATTTAGTAGATACACTACCCGGAATGTAACCTTGGTCATCAAAAGGAATTAATGCTGTTTTATCAGGGGAGATCGCAAGACCAATATCGTAGAGGTAATTTTTAAGGATTCTCATACTTTCTTCCATGCTGGATTTGCAATGTTGTAAAGATTTTCTTTTGATAAGAATCCTAATATCTTTAGCATACATTAATATTATAACTGACTTAGGAAGATTTTTTGTAATGTTAGCTATATATAAATTAAAAAGTAACGGACTAAGTGAACCACCTTGTGGAACACCTTTATGTAAGTTTTTACATGAATTGGGATTAGTACGTGTATATATAAGTCTTTTTTAGTTTAAAAATTTGACTACTTTAATTATTTCTATCGGAATGTTTAATTCCGATAAAGTTTTCAATAAGATTTCACAATTTACGTTATCGCAGGTACTAGTTATATCAATGTACGTTGCAAGAATGTGTTGATTGTTTTTAAATCCTTCTTCAATATTTAACGTAAGTTGAACAAGGTTATCATTGCATAATTGACCTTTTTAAAATCTGATTATGAGGTGAGAAAGAGATTATTATTCTCTAACCACCATTGCAATCGATTTCTTATTTGTATTTCAAATAATTTGCATGCACACGATGAGAGCGTAATAGGCCTAAAGTTTTTACCATCGGGTTTTTTAATGAACGATACAAAACAGTTTTTCCAATCAGGTGGAAACTCACCATTTTTATACATTTCATTAAAAATATCTAAAAGAATTAATTTATGTTGAATAGGTAATTTCTTAAGAATTTCGTAATCGATTTCATCAAGACCCAGAGATGAGCTATTGTCTCTAGAGTTAAGTGAAATATTAAATTCAGAAAATTGAAATTGATTACTTAAAAATTCATTCGTTTTACAGTTAGAAATCCAATCAGGATCGGAGGCTGCCCACGATGGGCTGATTTTGTTGAGAGCAAACTCTACTCTATCTTTGTTTGTGTCATCAATTGTACTAGGAGATTTAACTTTAAGATATTTATTTTTGAAAATTTTCATAGTATTCCAGACGAAAGTTAGATTTTTTCTAAAATTTATGCTTTCTGCCCACTTTCTGAAACTTTCTTTTTTCTTATTTTTGAAAGTTCCATTTGTAGTTAATATAATCTTCTTGTTTCTTGGAATAAATTCATTTTTTAAAAGCTGCTTTAACAATTCTACGAGCTTTGACACATTCAGCGTCTTACAATTTAACAGGATTTGTACGATTAGATTTGAATTTATTGCACTTTTTTCTAGGTGTATTAGAGAAAATTGCATTTTTAATTAAATTATTAAAAAATTCGTATTTACTAATAGCTGTTAAATTGAAAAATGAATTTTCAAAGAATTTTACATAATTTTCATTGGTTGAATTTGTAAAACCTTACCAATCAGTTCTTTTAGACTTAATTTCGAAAGATTTTTTTATAGATAGTATTATTTACTGTAAGATTAATAATTACTGGAAAGTGATCTGATCCATGGTTTTCATCATATAAGACAGTGTTAATTTTTTCTAATGAATTAACGGTTGAAAGAATCAAATCAAGATTTGATTTTTGAGCTGTTTTAACATTAATTCTGCTTTCGGTTGTAGTATTATGAAAAATTAAATCGTTGTTTAGAATTGAATTTAAAAAACGTGTACCTTTGATATTATTTTGCTTACAGTTCCAAAATTGATGATGTGCATTGAAGTCGCCGATGAAGATGCAGTGCCAGTCGACATCTATGTAGTCTAAGATGTTATCCCGGTCTGCTTGAATAGGATTGCTTCTAGGTGGTCTATAGCATGCGAAGATATCCAGCGTTGTAGTAGTGTTTTCTATTTTAATTTCATAAATTTCAAAGTAAAGTTTTAAAATTTTTTTTAACAAGAAACAGAATTCCACCACCGATGTTATCTCGCTCTTTGTGTAGAGCTTTATTTCCAGATATTTTTAATTCTTCTTCGATAGTTTTGTTGGGTGATAAAGGTTGAAGTCAAGATTCAAAGCAGATAAAAATGTCAATATCTTGCAGAATTTTTTAAAGTTCATGTTTGCGTTGTGTTATGCTGCGAGCATTCTAAACAATAATTTTGAGGTCTTTTGTGGAAGTAGCCATAATTATATTTTATTATTATTTTTATTTTATTGTATAATTTTATTATCCGTGTCTGTATCTCCGTCACTGTAAATTTCAGAAATGTCAGTTTGAGAAGCTAAGTCTGTCCTTATATTGTTAATTTTGTTTTTTATTTTAGTTAGTTTAACTTTAGTTGCTTTACTTTCCACAACGTAATAAACTTGCAGGATAATGTCGGTGATAATCAATACATCAGAAACAATCTTTTTTGCTTCTGATATGACATCCATTTCGTTGTTATACTTTTTAACAAAGTTTCAAAAACGTAAAGTAGTCACTTGGAAAGTTATTTTCACTAAACATTTTAGAAGCTTTTTGTAACGATTCTTCAAGGGCGACATATTTCGCTTTATTATTCGAGGCCTTTTTTACTTCTAAAAGCTTACGTCTTTTGAGAGTTCTTTGCTCAGCCTTGATCAATTTTTTTGGTTTGGTAAAATCATTTGAAACCTTATCAGAGCAGTCAAGTTGTTTTCTTTCAGTTTCGATGATGGCTGTAAGCTGTGAGGTAGAGCTAGAAGTAGACAAGGCCCTGTTGCTTTGTAAATTGTTACTGTCTTGAGTGTTATAACTTTGCTGATTATTGTCTTTGTTTACATTAGTTTGAGAATCTCCAAGTTGCTTGGCGATGACGCTATCGGTGACGAATTCTTGATGTGGTGTATCTGTTTCGTTGATAGAGCACTGCTTTTGTTCATGTCCGTGTTGCTTGCATAAGAAACAGACAGTAGATTCTGTTGTTAAGTATGTCCAATAGTTAGTTTCGTCGAAATTTATTAGTAAGGTTTTTGGAAGTTTGTTTTTGGCTTCTTTCTTGATGTACAACTGCCGACGGAGAGAAATCACATGAGATCTACACTGATTTGTGAAGCGATATTAATACCATCTTGCTTTAGCAAATTAGCAATTATTTCATCTGGGTTGTCAATTTCAATTGGTTGTCCGTTATAAATAACGACTCTTTTATTGTTGTTAACATATGATTTGATTCTAAGAGAGAGACCTTTGATATTAATTGTCTTATTCTTCAGTTTTTGCACATGTTCTTTATTAGAAAGATTTACTATATCTCGTTTTCCAGAGATACGTGAAAGGTATCGAATTTGAGAAACGTCAATGAATTGTTTAGGTCCATCAATGTAATCGCCGTTTGTCAAACCTTTAATTGAGTTAATAATAATCTTATCTTTCTTAGTAGGACGAGTTTTTTGTGCAGCAATTGCAGCGAATGTGTTTTGAGAGTTACTGGGCACGCGGAAGTTTGGCCATCATGGGGAAAGCCTATTTTGTGGCTCAAGCAGTAGAGACTGCTGAGCCATACGAAAGAATTTTCTTTGATTACATCTACACACGCGCACCTGCATGCGGTATTACGCCGTTATATTAGTAAGTAAACACACAATGATACACGTGTACGGAGCGAGGCAAACACACGACCTCTCGGCACAAGTGTCGAGAGAAGGCTGTGTAACCAAAATGATGGATCATTAACCAACAATTTTTTTTAAAGTTGTTCAACTTTGAACAATGTAATTGGTTCTTAATCCAAAAGATATAAATTTTCGCAGATAAACTTAATAGTTGTTATTTCAACCAAACAAGATTTTAGTTTTAATAAACGGCAGTTGCATTTAAGCAAAAAGGAAAAATTTTCTCTGAATAGTTTATTTTTTCGCAAATATAGTGAAAAAATTTAAGAGTGGGGAATCCTTCCCTCCACGAACTATAATGCCACGCGTTTTGTTTCGAGCGGTCCTACTATATTCTTTTTCTGTTGGTCACGGCGCGTCGATCCTAAAATTACTGAACTCCGTCGGGTTTTCTTCATAGTGACAGCCCGTGAAATACCTAAATTTCCAGTTTCATTGAAGTAGTCTTAAATTCAAAAAAATTTTATAAATCCCATTATGATCATTATTGCTTCGTTTAAAAATTCTTTCTTTATTATTTTTAGTTCTTGTAGAAAAAGTTATATACTATTTATAAAAAAGTAGGACCTTAATTATTATTAATCTTTTTCAAACTAATTTTTTTCTGAAAAAAGATCTCCTTTCGCTCAGTTAAGAAAACACTGACAGGACTTTTGACTGTCGCATTATTATGCCAGTTATTAAAATTAAAATTATTTAGGAAATCTTCATTGTGAACAGAGAATAACAAAATTTCCTTACGTATTTACAAACTAGATAGAGATAAGAATTAAACATTTTTTATTGAAATTTTTTCTGAAAAAAAAGATCTTCTCTTTTCTCTCCGGTGGGAAGTGAAAATATTCTTTTTCAGAAGAAATATAATTTTAAAAAATGTTTAATAATATCTCTATCTAGTCTGTAGAGATTTTAAGAAATTCTGTTATTTTCTGATAATAATACTGATTCCTTGAAACATTTTTTCAATCTTTTTTCATTGAGGCTCATTAATTATTTCTTAAGTTCTGAAGATATAAATAAAACTTAACGAAACGTGTTTTTTTACAATGTTATACAATAAATTGTGTCAAACTTCTTAACTCATTGTGACACGTGGAGCAACTATAAAATATATCAGTCATGCGTATATACTCGTATGTTCAAATATGTTGTAGAATAATCATTAGTTGCGCAGCATTCACGAATTTTTTATCAGTTTACTCGATTCTGAAAAAATGAGGCTTATCAATACTTTGGTGTTCGCTTTACCTTTTCTGGTGTATTCTATTGGTGAATATATAATATTGTAATAAATACACACAGCATTTTAAGTCATGAACATAAGAAAATCTATCGAAATACTGTTCTTTACTTCATAATTAATTATTAAGAAATAAAAAATAAGAACGTTATATCTGACGTAAGTTTAATCATATTTTCCTACGAAAATTCTGTTGTAATTTCCTATGTAATTTACGAAGTCTGATTTCTTAGTAAGGAGAAGTGGCTGATTTTTTAATGACAAATTTAGGCTATTTAGCATTTTCTTCTCCCTTTGTCTTTTGCAGTATTGCAGAAAAAATTAAGCAGAAGCAAAAAACGTTCTGTTCTTATGTCTTCGATTAGAATTTTTGAAATTTTTTTTTTTATGATATAAAATCTGTTAGATAAGTAGAGGAGTACAAACAGCATTAGGAATGATTCATAAACTAAGTTACTACTTTTTGGTTGACAGCTCTTGAATTTTATGTGAATTTTTTTTTGTCTGGTAGTGCTAATCGTCCTGTATTAAAATTCTTCTGTTAAGTTGAAAATTTAAGTTTTCGATTCGCAATTCTTGAATTTTGTTAAAAATTCGTCTTTTTGGGAGTAAATTTATCTTTTTCTTTAAAAATTGATCTTTTTGATTTAAAATTTCACGTTTTCGTTTAGAATTCTTAAATTTTATTGAATTTTTCTTTTTTAGTAAATAAAACTTTTTATTTAAAAATTTATCTTTTTAGTTCAAAAATTCAACTTTTTAGCTCGGAATTCTTGTAATTACTTCAAAATTATCTTTTTGCATTAAAAACTAATCTTTATGTTTAAAATTTTATCTTTTCCGCTAAACATTTAACAGCTAGGTTTTAAAGTTAAACTGCTTAATCAAAAAATTAGAAATATTTTTCTTTCTTCCTTAAAAATTCAACTTGTTGGTTGAGAATTCTGTAATTTTCCTGAAAATTCTTCTTTCTTCGTATTATATTAATCTTTTTTATTTAAAAATTATTTTTTTAAATTTAACTTTTTGGTTGAGAGTTCTTAAACATGGTTAAAATTCGTTTTTTCGCTACACAATTAATATTTGTGTTTAAAAATATATCTTTTTTATTAAAAACTTAACAGCTAGGTTTAAGTTGAATTAATTTCTTGAAAGTCAGACCTTTTTTCCTTTTTCTCTATTTTTTAATAAATTAACTTCTTGGCTCGGGATTCTTGAATTTTGTTAAAAATTATCTTTTTAATTAAAAAAGGTAATGTTCTAGCTTGAGAATTCTTGAATTTTTTAAAAATCGACCTTTGTGATAATTGTGATTAATCTTTTTTATTAAAAAATTCACATTTTTTAGTCGAAAATTCAAGTTTTTTGTAGAGAACCCTTAAACTTTGTTAAAAATTCATTTTTTTAGAACATATTTAATCCTTAGGTTCAAAATTTTTTATTTTTAATTAAAAATTTACCAAGCAGGTTTTGAAATTGTACTTCTTTCTTAAAATTTAGATTTTTTTCTATTGCTTTCTTCCTTCAAAATTTAACTTTTGGTTTAGAATTCTTGAATTATGTCACAAAATTGTTTTTTTGGATAGTAACATAATATTTTTTTAATAAAAATTTAAACTTTTATAGTTTAAAATTCAAGTTCTTTGTTGAGAATTCTTGCGCTTTGTTCAAAACAAAATGTTTTTTTGTGAAAAATTATTCTTTATGTTTAAAAATTCATATTTTTTGTTAAAAATTTAACTTTTAGGTGTTTTAAATTCAAAATATTTTATTGGAAAATTCAAATTTTTTTTTTCATTCTTTTTTAAAAATTAAACTTTTTGGTTGAGGATTCTTTGATTTTATTGCAAATTTGACTTTTTTGATAGTAAACTAATCTTTTTTATTTACAAATGCATATTTTCGATTCAAAATAAAAGTTTTTAATTTAAAATTATTGTAATTGGATAAAAATTCATTTTTTTTGGTACACATGCATCTTCATATTTAAAAATTGAACCTCTCCGGATCAAAAGGTGATACGCGGAGATTCAGCCTGAGAATTATTGTCCTGAAAGTCAATTTTAAAAATCGTACGAATTTCAATTTTAAGAACTGATTCTTGTAGAGAATTTTAAGGCGTATCTTTCTTTTAATTTTGCAAAAATTTGTAAGTATTATAGTTTTTGAATAAATTGATAAAAAATAGATTTTTTAAAAACAAAAAATTTCAATGTTTTTCACATAAACTCCTCCTAACAAAGCCAATTTTTTAAATTTTTTGATTCTGTTGACAGTAAATTACGTGTTAAAGTCTTCTTGAACTATTCGAGAAAGAAAAAGTAAATATTTTTATAAACAAGAAATTTGTTAATTTTTCTTCAGGACTTTGTAGAAATCATGAATTTCAACCTTCAAGTGGCTCGTTTATCGAGCGAATTTCTAGCAACTGAAAACTTGCAGTGACGAACTTGTTAATTAAGGTTCAAAGAACTTTTCTGAAAATGTTTAGATCAATCGCATTATTGGTTGCTAAATTATGAATTTCTTAAATTACAAGCGGAAGTCTTGACGCTGCCCTATGCACGTGCTTCCTTGGCTACGAACGTGTTGCAGCGGACGTGAAGGTGAAATCTGCTAACAAAATAATACACAAGATATCATCACTGCAATAATTAATTTAGTAGACATTTGAAAATTCAAATTATTAAAATAATTCTTTATTTTAAAATAATTTTAATCATTTTCTTCACTTACTCCAGTTTCTTCGGCATCTCGGCTCTGAATTTTTACTTAAAAAAAAATACTTTGCGAAAAATTCTTTTCTTTCAGGACTTCAGTAATTATAGCAATTGTTTACATCCTTTACTTTGGCACCTTTTAATCTTATTCGAGATGCAGGACATTTCGAAAGTTTCTCTAGTTCAAGCGTAAACCTAAACAGAAAAGAGGTTGGATTTTGGAATTTGTAATTGTCTCTTTTTCTAACTCGCTTCATTTTGAGATTCTTTCTTAAATTAGTAGGGTATTGAATTAAATAAACCTGTCTTAAAAATAATACTTTTGCCGGTATTCTAAGCAATAATCCATTCACTGCTTTTTTTGTTTTATTTAGAGTATATTTTATAAGAAAACTACAAGCGGTTATTATTCTTGTTTTGGTATCCGACTTGACCTTCACGTCCGCTGCAACATGTTCGTTACCGAGGAGGCACGTCCATTCGGCAGCAGCGTCAAGATTTCCGTTTGTAATTTAAAACATTCATAACTTTTCAACCAATAAAGCGATTGATCTGAAAATTTCCAGAAAACTTCTTTGAACCTTAATAAACAACTTTGTCACTGAAAGTTTTTCGTTTCTTGAAATTCGCTCGATAAACGACGCGCTTGAAGGTTAAAATTTATGATATTCATGCGAGGGATAATTTTATCTACCCATGGTTGAAAAATAAGCGTAGCGTTCTTTTAATATATAATCCTGAAGGCAAACAGAGGATAGCAATTGCAGAAACAGGGATAATGGTGCCATGGTCTCATGAACATACTATGTTAGGATTACCGTTAGGTCAGTATATAAGGCGCGGTATGAGTGATGTGACAAAGTGAAGACTCGAAGACAGTGCTCGCCGAAATTAATAAAAAAACGAAGGTATTAGCTATGCGGGGATTCTGAACGCGTCGCAACTCGGTAAAGAACTGCGCTTGTGGAAGGTTTTCTGAAGTTTTCCTGTCTCTTGGCCAAAAGTTTAAGCCAATTCTAGCGCTTCTATTAATAATAAAATTATGCATATTTGAATAGTAAAAATAATAACAAAAAGGTCAATGTATAATTTTATGACACTTCAGATAAAAAATTATTTTATTTAGTGTGATAAATATACTATTGTTTCCAGATTTTAAATTATAGCTAATATAGTGTACATTTGTTTACGATCTAAAATTTTTCTTTAATTCCTCTTTCTTCCTCTGCATTCAAAATTTTTTCTCCTTTTATTGTTTTTCTACTTAAATCAGAACTGAAATAATAGAAGCCAATTATAAAATTCAAATATTTTTGATTACAAGTACATTTCTTGCGGCTAAAATTTTTGATATAAGAATAAAATTGTACTTTTTCATTATTTTTTCTTTGCAACTTCAACTGTTTTTAAAATCGTCTTTCTCACTCAACCTTAAAAACAAAATATTTGGAGCTTTTTTCCTTCTGTGATTTAAAAAGCATCTTCCTTTTTAAAAATTGTCTAATTTTTCTGTTAAAAATGTGTATCTCCCATGTTTGGAAATTTTAACATTTGGTAAAAAATTAAATGTTTTGTTGAGAATGCAACCATTTTATTCAAAAGTTTTTTTCTTCGGTTAAAAATTCAACTGTTTGAATATAATTTAAACTAGTTTGTTAAAAATTCATTTTTTTGTAGATTTATCTCTTGGGCTGCAAATTAAACTATTTTGTTGGAAATTCCTTTTATTTTTTGTTAAAAATTATTTTTCAAGAATGGAAATTCAAATATTCTACTTTTTGAGGAAGAACGCATTTTTTTTAGTAGAAAATGCTTATTTTTGTTAGAAATTTATCTTTTTTTATTAAAGAATTCGCCTTTTCTGATTAAAAATTGGTCTTTTATAGTAAAAATTTTACTGTCGTATACATGTCAAATTTAGTAGTTTTTGGTAGAAAATTATTATTTTTGGTAAAAATTCATATTTCCGATGGGAAATTCAACCATGTGGTTTACGGTAAAACGCTTTTGTTGATCATTCTTTTGTTTAAAATTAATTATTAGAACTAATATTGTAAATAATATTTTTAATAGAAATTTTTCTTTTTTTTTTAATGAAATTATTAGCATGAAAATTAAATTCTTCAATATTCTCCTTCCTTTTTGGAAAAAAATTAATACATTTTGGTTTAGTATAAAAACACCTTCTTGTAAATTTGTATATTTCATTTAAAAATTTTTATTAATTGGTTAACAATAAAACTATTAATTTAAAAATATGACTGTGTAGTAGAAAAGTTGTCTTTTTAATTTAAAAATTCAACTACTTGTTTGAAGGTTGCCTACTTCTTTTAAAATTTATTTTTCTGGGATTTACGTCTTATTATTAATTTTAGATGTTAATTTGTTTGTTTACTGGATATCAATATTATTAAAATATTGATAAATCTTAGGATTGTGAAAAGGTCCTGGGTTTAGATCCCAGCGGAGATAGAGAAATTTTTATTACAATCTTAAGATTTATCAATATTTTAATAATATTGATATAGACCAGTAGACAAACAAAATTAACATCTAAAATT
>JAAAKG020133811.1:0-14047 GCA_010014905.2 Druon quercuslanigerum | reverse complement strand
ATTTCAAAAGAAGCCCGCCATTTGAAAAAACATAGCAAAAAACATTTATTAAAGAAAAGTGCAATTATTAGTTTGTTTTTCGACCCCCCCCCCCCCCCTAGTGTTCACTGCATGCGCCACCGAGGCTCTTCCAGAGTGCGAGGCGGGAATCAAACCCGCAAGCCCACAGAGTGGGTCCAAAGCCGACGCTTTGGCCACCACGACCACTGTCCCACTTTGATGTATTATTCTCTAATCTATAAAATATGTCGGGATCTAATTGGCATGTATGAAAAGTGCTCAAATAATTTAGATATATTTTATTATTCTTTTGTGAGTTTTATGAAGTATGCGACGGAATATGGTTTGTCCAATGGAGACATTAAATTATCATTTGCATCAAATAATTTTGTAATTAATTCTGGCACTTTGTGTACAAATTATGACACTGTAATTACATTTCTGTTGGTTCTGCGTACATAAAGATACCAATACAAATCCCGTAAAATTTCATTGTTAGTCCTTATCCAGTTGTTATTCTCATGTCTTAGTATGTAATTGTTAAACACAAGAACATAAACAAAAAATTGGTTACATCTTTACAGCAGAAAAACTACTAAATTTTATTTTAAACTTTGTTTAGAAATATTCTTAAATTATAGTGAATTCTACCTACAACGCTATACTACTAAAACTGCTCCAATAGAGCTAATCTTTTACATGGATATTTATTTCTGGGTCTAGTTAGATATAAACCTTGAGGTCAAGGATTGCCATCTTAATCGATGAATAAAATTCCCGACCATAAAAATTTGACCTGGGCATTAAAAAATTAGCTTCTAATAAAAAACAGTTTATACAATTTAAGGATTTAATAATCTTTGACTCGATTCAATTCAGTTCGAGCACGTTCTACACTTCAAGACACGGTGTCTCTAAGCGAAAAAATATGTTGCTTTTAGAATAAATACTTATTTACCTGAATTGAGAAAAAAAGGTTCTACAAGATTATGAGTACTTGTATTTCAAGGTTCGTTTAAAGTAAATATAAAATCCAAAACAAATTTTTCTGGCACATTCTGAGCATTAAAATTACATACTGATCAAAATTTGAAAGTTTCGGATCGAGAAACAGATAGAAATTTTGATATAGCTACCATCGGCGACAATTTAAGTTCCGTAGACCTAGACATATCTAAATACAGATTTTGTCATCCTTTATTACAATTATGTGAGGGTATCAAAATAGGAAAATTTGAATTACAGTGTACGTACTTTTATTCATGTCCTACTTTCGAACTTGATACATCTGGCTCCATAACTAGCTGTCGCTTCTTTTAGTGCTCTGCTAATTAATTTTTCAAGTTTTTAAAAGTTTAAAACAAAGAGAATAGAAACGCAATATTAAAAACTCTTATTCCATATTGCAGAAATCACGACAGGGCAAGATATATATAGCACGTTCTAGTATTATAATATCAATCATTGAAAGCTAAATAAAAGGCACCGATAGGTGCCTAAAATATCCTGCTTACTTTTTTCTCACAACTATCTCCTTGGTATCAATAAAAAAAATTAAACTTTTAAAAATCGTTAAATGATACAACAAAAATACTGAAATTATAATGCACGTCTTATAATACGAGCGATTTATTCACTGTCCGTTTCTCTTTTTAGTAAATGTTAATTAAAAGGAATTCGGTAAACATAAGCGAAGATAGAGACAATAAAATAATAATAGTAATAAAAAGTTTTCATTGGAGGTTGCGCAAAGTGAAAGCAATTCGACATGAAGAAGATGCAGACGGCTTTTACAACTCTTTCTCGATCTTGATAAGCTCAGCGATGCCATCGTGCATCTCCTTTACGGCCTGATATTCAGTGAGGCCAAGTCGACGCTTGTTGGAGATGTCGTAGATTCCACCCTCTGCCTCTGTGTGCTCTCCGCGGGTTCCACGAACCTGGAGGTTGTACTTCGCAGCAACCTCTTCGAGCTTTGCCTTATTTGCTGCAAGTTTTGGCACCTTGATGTGAACAGACGCGCGGACCGTCGTTCCTAGGTTTGTCGGACAAAACGTCAAGAAACCAAGACGGTCGTTGTGGGAGAAAGGCAATCGCTTTTCGATGTCATTTACTCCAGTAACTAGACGACGATAGACCTGAAAAAATATGCAAGTTAAAAAAATCTGAGAAGAACCCAGATTTTGCGGGTTGCGTATAAGTGCTGAAGAAATAAATTTTGATATGCAATTTTTCCCAAAATAGATTGAAAATAGCAAATACTCTGGAGAAGTTACGAACAAAAACTTTGCAATTTTATAAGAAGGTATTACTAAAATAGTTCAGACTCTTAAGTGCTCTATAATTAATAATAACTTCGGAAGTAATGAAATATCATTCAATGTCCTTGTATTAATTTTGAACGTAGTAAAACTCGAACATGCTAAAAAATTATTGAAAATTACAATGCATATGTAGCTGTGCAGCTTTAATTAAAGGTCAATAAGTACCTTAAAGTTTTTCAATTCTTTTTTATAACACATCACGATTTCTGCCCTTTTTGAAACTTGTAAAACGGGCCTAAAAAGCGCTTTTCGAGCATCGTGACGTCAGAGGAAGCACAAACTGTGGCGTCAGAGATGGATAATTTACTATAAATTTCCGCGAAATACTTACATTTCCGTAAATTTCGAGAAGTTTAAAGCATCCAAAATATTTAGAAGTATAAATTTTTTGGAAATTAATGCTAAATTTATAAATTATCGAAAATTTCTAGAAATTTGTGGATACTTTGAATGACCGTTGAAAATTAACTTACATTACATAAGGAGATACAGTGCCTGTACTCCAATTCTGTATGCAGTCAGCGCCATCATTTAACAAAACAGCCTTTACGTAGTTTTCTTCAAAAATTTAATGCAGGTATTTCACACAAAAATTTAAATCTGTAAATCACATCTATTCTACTGGGAGACGAGAAAATAAATGTTCAAGTTGTACATGACATTCACTGATTTGAAATAAAACTTTCCCACGGTACCCCGCAACAACTAATATTTGATATTCTCCGTATCCGAGGCGCCCTTTGAAAAATCAAGGCAAAATTGATAACTTAAACTTGTCTGCAGATTCGTATAGGGTTGGCATGTACAACGAAAGCTGAAATACTTATTGGAAGCCTAATGTTTATATCAGCTTCTGAGTATCCAATCTCTCAGTAACATTAGAGTCTGTAGCACACACAAAGTGAGTACGGAAAATTTCGGCCAAGCTCAATGCGCATGTGCTAACTCTGCTCTCGGAAAGAGAGTATCTCTCAACCTCTCAGAGAATTCTTGGCGGATAGTATGAAAGAATTTAGGGTAAATTTTCCCATTAGTGGGTTATCAAGAATTATTCTCACTAATAAAATTGTTGATCGAACAGCTTCTTTCCGTAACTCATCAACCTGTTAGTCTATTATCAATAAGAGGCGTAAGAAATTCGTTGCACCCAGCATGACTAATATAGACACGTGGTTAACTGGCTTCGAATAATTAGTCACCCTCTTGGAATATTTAAAGCAGCGGGTTCTGACCTCATTAATTATAATTGTTTTAAAAGACTGCCTGAAAACTGGTTACTCAATTTGGAATAACTATTTAACAAAATTTCGAAGATTAAAAAGTTGCCAAATGCTTGGGGTTGCCTTACTACGACTATGCTACTTAAAAAGGGTGATGCCAGCATTCCCGATAACTATAGACCGAATACTTTGGTAAATTGCATTTCAAACATTTTTACGCAAATTTTAACTCATAGATAAGACCATAATGAAATTCCCGAATTTTAATCTGGTTTTAGAAAGGGCCGGTGCATTTTCATCAGTTCCACATGATCTGTTATGAAACAAATTACATAATCTTGGTTTAAGCTCAAAAATAATAGATATTCGTAGAAATTTGTACAAACATGCGTATTCTTGCATGAGAACAAATCTCAGTACAACCGAATTTGTTAAGTTATCGCAGGGTGTGCTACAGGAAGATGTATTAAGTCCTCTCTTATTTTCATTATACACGATGCAGTGACTTCGAAACTCTTTTAGCGAATGAAGTTTGTATAGGTGTCTCTGTAAATAGATCTGGTCCTTCTCTTGGATATACCAATAGAATTAAATAGGAAACTGGAGGCTCTATCCTGCATTAAATATTGTATACAAAATGGATTGGTTTAAACGCAATTAAAATTAAGATTTTTATTTTCCAAAAAAGCCCCAGAAACTGTGTAAAAAATGCATTTTGTTTGTTCTTTTTACCAAACGAAAAAAATCATTAGCTCTCGAAATTTTTCTATATTTATGCCATAAAACATTAAATGCCACACAAACCTAACGGCTATATGAATAAATAAAGCGTTAAAACGCTCGAAGTTGGAACATTACCTCAAATTTAGGGTCAAATTTTCCATCATTTTGGTTTAATTGATTAATTACACCCACAACTAGTATCATTTGAACGTTTTCGGTGGAAAAAAAAATATTTAAAAAATTACTTTGATACTTTCTTTAAACCGAAAATAATGTTATTTTTGAGGAACTCACAAGTACTTTGACTCGAGTAGCCAGTGCTATCTAACGTTTGGTAAACTCTCCTATTCTTGGTGCCAGCGACTTAAGTATCCATTACTCATTCCCTATCTTCTCACTTATCCCCACCCTACGGTCCCTAAACCTATTAATTATCTTCCACACGTACCCTTCTGTCTCAACACTTCTCAATTTCTCTTCCAGATCTTTTTCATTTTCCTGCTCTTTCTTCTTACACATCACCCTAAACTCCTTCCTCATTTCTACACACTCCTCCCTTTTCCCAGTTCCTTCCTTCCACTTCCTGTACTTCCTTTTCATCTTTCTCTTTATCATTTTACAGTGCCTATCCCACCACGGCTTCACCATTCCTTTCTCTTTCAGATCTTCCCATATCTCTTCCACCGACTCCCTCTCGAAGGTTACCCTTCCTAACTGCTTCTGATGGTTTTCTATCGCTTCCTTCATCCATGAAATACTATCACCTGACTACACTTCTTCCACACCCTCTTCTTTTATCCACAAACTTAATGGCTGATGGTCTGATTCCACCCTCCCTTTCACTGCGAATTTCTCTGTCTTCTCCTACCCTTGCATATTCCTGATCACATAGCCTATTACCGATACCCCCATCTTACTCACATACGTTAAAGCCCCCCCCCCTCAATACAACAATAACCTCCTCTCTCTCAATCTCCTCGTAAGTGTTCCACCCTTTCTTTAATCCTTTCCATCCCATCCTTATTGTGCACAGTCGCAAACGTATACGTTACCTCTCCTATCATTACTGCCTCCATTTGCACGCCCTCCCCCTCTTCCTCTCTATGAACTTCCTCCTCTAAAGCAACCCTAAGCCCTGTTATAATTTCCTTAATGGCCCTTACTTTCCTCTTTATTCTGACCGCCTCCTGTAGCCTCCACATATAACCTCTTGGAAACTTGGCTCTACTCTTTCAATTGGGTTAAAGTTGCATATTAGTACTAACACTTGATTTAACGGATAGTATTTTGAAGGAAAAATATAAAAGCAAACGATTCACATATAAATTTATAAAACGCAATTATAAAACAAATTAAACACAAATGTGGAAATAAATAAAAAAATGAATTTAATTGCAAAATTTACATTTGTTTTCAAGAAATGATTATGGAATTTTCATTTAACAATCATATTCATCTATTTTTAGATTTTCTAAATAACAATATGCATTTCCCGTGATATTGAAATCAATTTTTGCTTTTTACTGTCCTTTTTCACGATTACTCGTTTGGCTCTGTCTGAAACCCTTGCTTTCCCTTACTTCTTCCAATTTTTTCATCCACATCACTCTCTGTCTAATACCATCCAAAATCCATCTTATATACTCATCCACACTCAACTGTCCATCTGCCTGTCCTATACATCTCTCTAATACATGTGTCCATGACTTTATTTAGTATCCACATACTCGGCATAAATTCTTCTATTCATCCATCCAATATCTGCATGTTTTCACTTCTTCTCCCATTCTAAACCATACAATGCTACTCCATTTTTCTTCTTTATTTATTTTTTGCACATATTCTGGTTCCGTCAACCCTTTCACCATCATATACCATCTATTGTACCTCGCATCTATATTCTTTTTCCATCTCTCTTCTCTTTGTCTTACTAATAGCTCTGATTTATGACCTGCCACTCCGTAACCCCTTTTCGTTTATTACAAACCCTTCTTATTTGTGTCCTTTCTTCCTCCCATTTTCAATTTCCCAAATTGCCTCTTGGCTCATTGTTCCGAATTCGCCTAAACATGCTTATGTTTCTGCTTCCCTCTCCCCCTTTTAGCTTCTCTTAATCCAAAAACCCCTCCCTAATTCTTCCCTTAACATGTATCTTAGACACTCCAGCTAACCCCCATTTCCCATTTTACTAATTGCTCATACATGCTCTCTACTTTCCTATGTTCCTTCCATCCCCAGATCTCCACTCCATAACACAACACCGCCCAGACCAACGCATCCAACAACCAGACCCTCATTCTCCAATCGTTCTTGAACATTGTCTTTCCTATACTCCATACTTGTCACATCACTTTACTCGCACATTCAATCCTTTTCCTGCAGGTCAGCTGCAGCTCATTTTTTCCTTCGGCCTCAAACCAAACACCTAGGTAACAGAATTCCTCCACAACTTCCACTTTTTGTTCGTTCCTCTTCCAAACGTAATTTACTTTCCTCTTTCTATTTCTGAAGCGCATCACTTTTTTGTTATCTACGTTCAACGTCAAATTCTTTGCTTGCACAAACTCTTCGAAGATTCTCATCATTAGGTCTATCTCCTTATCATCTGCTAACAGAAATAAATCTTTCGCGTATGCTAGAGCGCATAATTTTCTATTACCCAAAACCGTTCCTCCTTTCCCTTAGCTTCTCCTCTAAGTCTGCAAGCAGCATATTAAATAGTAGCCGACTCAACGGGCACGTTTGCTTTAGATCTCTCCCTCTTCAGAAAACCTGCCTTTTTTTCTTTCCTATTTTCGCCCTAATCCTGGTTTCAGTAAAAATTTATTTCATCCTCTCCGCCCACTTTTACTCTACACCCCTCTCTTTCATTAACTGCCACAGCACTTTTCTCTTCACTGAGTCAAACGCTGTTTTGAAATCTACGTACAAGGCGACTAGTTTCCCTTTCTTGTCTATAGTTCCTATACCTTTTCTAAATGCCGTCTGATTGTGTGGGATACTTTATTTTTATTCTACCTGACTCTCCAACCTTTTTCTTAAGATTTCTGCATATATTGTATAGCCAAATGGCATGAGAATGATCCCTTTGTATTCCTCTACCTTCTTTCCTTCCCCTTTCTTACAAGCGGTACCACCTGTCCTGTCATCGACTCTTCCGGCCACCCTTCTTCTTTCCAGACCTTGCTGCAAATGTTCCACATCTTATATCTAACTCCTTCCCCTCTATACTTCATCGCATCGTTCTCCATCCCATCTTCTCCTGTCGCCTTGTTTATTGTTAACCTATTTATCGCCTCATCCACTTCTTCCATTGTTATTTCGTTCCCTTCCTCCATTTCTTCTTGGACTATCCTTCTCTTTTCCTCTTTGGTATTATTTTGATCTCCCCCTAATAGACCCTTGAAATAATCCGTCAATTCCTCCATTTTTATTTCTTCATTAACATGCTTGCTTTCCGCTGTATCCCTATTTATCACGTCACACACCCTACCTTCTTTAATCGCTTTTTTACTTCTGCCTTATATTCATCCTCCCCGTTTGTCTTTGACTTTCGAGCATCTTCTCATGTTCTCTTTTTCTCCTGTTATGCTCCTTATCCTCCTCCTTTTAGTATAGCTACGAGATTACTGTAGATAAGCCATTACATATAAACTATCATGTTTCTCCTAGCACGTCTAGTAACTTCATCCCATTACGGTCCGTCCCCTTATGTTTGGAGTTCCTTATATACGCCTCCTTTTCTTCATCCCAAATCCCTCCCAGTGTTCACCAGTCCATGAATTTATGTCCCCTGCTATTAAAACTAATTCTTCCTTCTTTTCCTCCATCCACCTCCATATTACCCTCCAGCCCGCCTCTTCCCCTCTTCTTCTATATACACAAACGACCGCTATTTTGACTTTCCCATCTATAATCCTTCTTACCATTGTTACATCCTTTCCCTCACTGTCGCCATCTTTTCTACCTTTTACTGCTAACTCTTTTCTCACCCCGGACAACATGCCGCACATACCTCTACCTTTAACGTGTCCTTTTCTCGCTTCTTGCCTCGTCCACACATGAAATTTCGGTAACAGCCTTTTTATCCCTTTAAAGTCCTTCTTATCTGCCCAGGTTTCAATCATCATAATCATATCGCACTTTTCTAACTCCCCCCCCCCCCCTAAATCCTTTATTCTTCTTCTTCAAACCTGGCACATGCCGGAAAGCTATTTTCGAGTTTAGCACTTCCCTTTCCTCTTCTTTCCTCCTCACTTTTTCCACTTGCCATCTCCTTTTCCTCTCCCTCCATGTCAGATCTTCTTCAATTATTTCCCATCTTCCTCTCAATAATTTTTTTCCATCCATAATTTTCTTTTTCTCCTCCTCACTCCCCACTTTTACTATAAAAATTCCTTCTTTTCCTTCCTTCGTCCCTCCTATTCGCTTAACTCCTTCTACCCTTACCTGCACTCTTAATGTCTCTCAACAAATTTCTTATTTCCACTTCGCTTGTTTCACTCTCCACTTTCAATCCCTTAATTACTAAGTTATTTTTCCTCTTTGCCTTTTCTTCCCGTTCCAAACTTCTTTCAATCTTACTCAGTCTTTTCTTTAATCTTTCATTTTAACTTTTCACGTTCTTTTCATTCCCTTGACTACTTTCTCATTCTCTGTTTGTTTCACCAAACGTTTATTCTTCATTTCTATATTGCTTATCCGTTCTTCCAACTGTTTTAACTTACTATTTCGTTGCTCTTCACCCTCTCTTCGTCTATTCCTTATGCTCTCTAGTTTACGCCAAACCTCGCCGTTCTCCTTCTTCCAGCGTGTATCCCATTCTACCCATTTTTCTCTTTCCTTTTGACTTTCCCCCTTACATCGTTTATCTGCATATTTATAACCCTATTCATATAATCCAATCTTGTTGTTTTCCCTCTAAACCCTTTTTTGAGAACTTCCAATTTTTTAAACATCTCCCCATCCTCCCTATCTCTTTCTGGTGTTTTCCGTTTTACCCTAACTTTCTTGTTAGCCTTGTCCCTTTCTTAATCAGCGTCCCCGGCCTCCCCTTTTCTTTTATCCTCCCCTTCACTAGTAGTAGCGCTTGCCTTTTTTGCCATTCGTCCAGACTTCTAATCGAACCCGCACGTTGATTGCACGTACCTGGCTCTTTTCTCGTTACCATCCCCTCCCTGGCCGGCCATAACTGTTTGCTGTTCTGTGCTATCGTCCAGTAACTTTTGCCCTCTGGCGCCTGTTTGTGGACTTCGCGTCGTCGGCATCCTACATTTCCCAAAGCTTCGTGAAATTTCCAGCCGTAATCGCCTAACTCTTGCCCCCCTTTTCCAGCAACTATTTTTCCTACTCTTAACCTCAAAACCTTTCACACTCCAAATTTTTACTTCAAACCATTCACTTTCACCCTTTAGACCTTTGCCTTCGCTGACCATTCTTCCTTTACACACGATCTTCGCACTCTCTGCCCTTTCTGCATCCACTCACTCTTATTCCCTTCACCAAAGACAAAAAGAACACCACTTGACACAAAGGAGTACTTTCACGATCGGAACGTGAAACGGAAGCCTTGAAAATTTTTACTTAAAACTATTCAGGGATATTTTTTATTTAAAAAACTTTTTAAATAAAAAAATTTTCAAAAATTTTGATAATGTCAGCATGTATTCAAATGTAATTAAACACAAGTCATGATACTAATTGAAGTACGCATGCGAAGTTGTTTCTGAAAGATTCTATACAAAGGTATATTTTTGCAATATAATACAAACATTATACCTAAATTTTTTAATGTTTTTTATTTGCTTAGAGGAGGATTGCATCTATCAGTAGATATTGAAAAAAAAACATAAAATTATTTGAAAAAGAAGATGGATTGTCTGAAGATGAATATTAGAGAGCATTTGACAGCCAAAAACAAAACGAAAGTCAACGGTTCAGTCAAATGCCTGCAGCCTAATATAGGTTTACAAATTATAGTACTTTCAATAGGATAAGATTACTAAATATTAAACATAAATTAACATTTCTCTTTGCTCCAAAGGTATGTTGCACAAAAATGTAGAAAACGCGTGATGATAACGATAAGGAATATTAACAGCGACCAGTTCACATATACTTTTCTGTATTACATGTAGAAAATTGTCCATATAGATAAAATTTCAATATTTTCACTTCAAGCATGAAATAATAAGTACTGAAGATTTGTTTATAGTAATGGAAGGAATTAAAAGAAAATGCTCATAATGGCATAAAACTTTTAAGGTGATAATCAAGTAAAGGAATATATAACTGATTTAATTTTAACATAAAATGATTAAATCTTGAACAAAATAAAGGCTCTACGTGAAATCACCCCCTGTAAATATTTCGCTTTCTTTATCAAGAATAAAACCCCACATCACAAATCAACCTTCTGCATGACATCCGCTGCCAGTTGTAAGTCACCCTCTCCCCCTTGTACAAAAATATTCCCAGCAGCAATCGTTGCTGATACTCTATCAGGCAGACGAAGACGCCTCCTTCCACCAAGACTCCAATGGATACTCCTGCTACCTAGGTCTCCAGAAAACAAGGAACATGGTCCCGAGGTTTTTAACCTCGGGACCCCCGGCGGCTATATCTGTTGCCCAGGTCGTCAAAAAAATCGGGCCCCTTAGACATTCAGCCTCCTTGCTGATCGAAGCGTCAAAAATGACTTGTGATCTCCAATGGATACACCTGCTATCCAGATCACCCCGAGAGTCGCCCGCACTATCGACTTGCGATCCCTAACGTGTACCCATGATACTCAGATCGCCCCAAGAGTGGTCTTTATAATCGCGTAAAAACCCACTGCCTCGTTAGGCCAAAACAGACTTTTTAATAATGTTCTTGCAAAGTCCCTCCAGCTCAGAAACGCTGTCGAGTGTGGTCTCTGAAATGGCCCGAAATCGATCCGCTGTTTCAGATTCTTGACAAAGTCCCTCAACTCCAGGAACACTATAGAGAGCGGCCTCTGAAAAGGTCAGAGACCGATACGTTGATCCAGATTCTCGAAAAAGACCCTCCGGTCCAGAAACGCCATCGAGGGCGACCACGAAAAGGCCCCGGATCATTCACACGACCCTCCGGACAAGAAACTCCGTCGAGGACGGCTCCCGAAAAGGCCTCAGATCAACAAAGACTCTTCGAAGCAGGAACTCCGCCGAGAGCGGCCACCCAATCGGCCCTAGGATGCCCCGTGTTGTATCTTATTATCGTAAGTGGTGTTAGAATGCATCAGGTAACAAAAAACCCTGTTGATTGATATCCGCTAAATTATATTCGTGGTTGTAAATAATATTTATAACCTTGAATAATATTTGGCAAACATCCTTGATTCTTTCTTTCGTCGCCTGGGCGTCCTAACGTAGACTATTGCGTGCCCAGAGAAACAATTCACGCGTATCCCCCTTCCAACAACATCACCAATACGACTCGCTACGTCGTGAATGGTGCACCGCCGTTGAAGTGAAGTCGATAAAAGTACGGTCCGCGAGACCCAGAAATCAGACCACCCCGAGCTTCAGCGCAAACCATATCTCCCTGGCCTCTCCGCTCAAATCCTGGCCCAAGCAAAGAAACCGCAACACAAGACCCCTTCACCCCTCCACCCACATGGATCTCCCTTGATTCGTCCCGACTGGTACATCGTCTCCATGACCGTGCCCACAACTGGACCACCCACCAAATTCGCTTCCCCCAGTAAAGTTTTTAAAAATCAATGGTACGCGATACTCCCAATACCAATACGGCTAGAATAAAACGTAAACTTCCAATGTACATAATATTATAATATACATAATATAATATCAAAAAACCTTCCACTTTAATTTTGAAATTACTTTGCTTTTTTCCTTTTGTAAACTTGATTCCCTCTCCTATTTAGATTAATCTATTTAATTACTCTCAACCCACAGTCTGACATAAAACAATGTTTATAAAAATATGAAGAGTTTCCATATTTTTAAAGTAATAAGTACAATTTGTTCACGGAATAAACTAAGAATGTTTTTCCGAACATTCTTTTCTATGTTGCCTGTTAAATTTACATTAATTATTTATTATTTAACGATTGCATTTCTTCACGGACTCAACAAAGAATTTATTTGCAATAATTTTTTATTGCCATACTTCACAAATTTACAATAGTGATTACTTATTAAGACTCTTTTCATAAACAATGTTGAGTTTAACTATTTTGTACATAGCATAACAAATAAATGCAGCTATGACATTCTTAATAATAGGTAAAACAATTCAATAAGAATTATAATATTTAAAAAAATCGTTTAAACATTATAAAGAAATTTATTTTTATAAAAAATATATGCAATACATATTTGATAAAATGTTAAAATCTTAAACATTTTACAATATTACAAACTTTTATTTTCATTAATATCAGTATTTTTATTTTTTCATAATTGATTCCAGCACTTCCATAATCTCTTCAATAGAATGATATTTTGCTACACCAAGATTTTTGGAATTAATTTTTCTATAACAGTATATTTGTCCGCATATTATACTGTGATTTAAAATCTAACATGTTTTTAGTATTATATTATTACATAGTGTACTATGCTTCTTTATGGAATGATTTTTGTATTGAAATACGTTTTTCTGCATATTTCATTATAATTTAGTACCTCAATCGAATATATATAACCAATATTATTATTAGTCATAGTGCTATGTCATTTTATGTTTAAAACCCCCGTGAAAGAAATACACGGATCATGATCGTTACTAAAGTATAATTTAATTCCGATATCATAAGTAAATATATCGCCAAAAGATTCCACTATATTTTGGTACATGCAAAATTACTAATAGCATGCGGCTACATTTGACTTTATTAAAATAACTTTTATTTGCCTGAAAATTTAGCAAAAGGAGATAAAAACTGCAGAAACACACCTCCCAAGATTAGCCCACTTTCCGATTGTAGAGTTTAAAGATAGACAATCAAACAAACCCATCGAATGTATAGAGTTTGATTACACAGAAGACTGTCCTCTTAAACGTATAATTGCAGAGCAGAAACTTGCAGTATGAGCTGCAAGCTCGAAGTATGAGTCAGAGGTTAGCGCATGAGCAAATTGAGTAAAAATCACCCTAGAAAATTATTCTGCACTTTTTTATTTTAAACCTTTTTCAAGTAATTCACGGCCTTCCATGAATTGCTTGAATTCATTGAATTCCGTGAATTATATTAAATTCTTGGATTCTGTAAATTCCGCGAATTCCACGAATTCCATAAATACTGCCAATACCACGAGTTCCGTGAATTCCATGCATTTATTCATTCGTTGAATTCCATGAATTTCACGAATAACGTGAATTCCATGAATTCATTTCACTTAACACGGTGAGCTCCTAGCAAATGTAATTGTGTGTAACGTGCCGAAAGAAACTGTCTAAGAACATTTATTCCAAATCTTTTCGGCAATAAAAAAACGTGAAATGAAAACTCTAGCTGATTATCTTAAGAAATCGCACTAAATTTAATTAATTAATAATTTTCTTGAAAAAATATACATAAATGTTATAAATGATAAAAAAATTATGAATTTATACTTTTTTTTAGATAAATACACTTAGCTTTGAACCGAATAACAATAAACTTCTTAAATTTTAGTTCTTCAATAACCTATCTTCTATGCATAAGAATAAGAAATAGAAATGTCTATTTCTAGACACATTTTAGTATTTACTTATATTTGTTTAGTTTGATTTATATTTATTTACACTTAT
>JAAAKG020133810.1:0-14048 GCA_010014905.2 Druon quercuslanigerum | reverse complement strand
ACCGGCTCAGGGATCGAACCCCGGACCTCTGAGGTGAAGTCCGAGCGTCTAACCACTGAGCCACCGAGGCTCTTAATGCGTATTTAAAAATGATAAAAATAAGACAATGAAAATAATTTTGTTCCAATACTAATGCATATTATGAATGGTAATAATATAAATTAATTGAAATAATATACATTTTTCAGTGTAGCGAAGAATAACATTTAACGCAAAATAAGAAACAAATATAAAAATAATTATTAAAAATAATATTTGTACTTTATTTTGCAATATCTGAATAAACAGCCACAGACCGAGGTACACGAATAAATATAATATACATTTGATACAACAGCGCTCTAGTCGCGCTTAAACTTGCCTGAAAAAATCGCAAAAATTTATTTAAATTCACCACTTTTATTCTAAACATCCTTTAACACAACAGAGCAAAAAATTAAAAAATTATTGAATTTTAAAAAAATATTTAAATTTTTCAATAAAAAATATTAATTTTTAACGAACCATGGAATAGTTAAACTATTAATTGCAAAAATTAATTTTCAACAAAGAAAAAACGAATTTTTAAGAAAATAGTTTCATTTTCAACCTAACTGATAAATTTTCAACTAAAATAATGAATTATTAACTGCAATAGTTGAATTATAAACCAAAAAGATGAATTTTCTACTAAAACAATAAATCTTCAGCTCAAATATTTGGATTTTCAACAAAAAAGAATTAATTTTCACTAAAAAAGATAAATTGTCGACCAAAATATAAATGAATTAATTTCAAGTTGAAAAAATTAATGTGCCACCAAACATCAATCTTTAACTAAAACTATGGAATATTTAATTGAAATAATTTCCAATTAAAATTGTAAATTTTTAACTTGAATAGTTGACTTCTAAACAGAAACGATGAAATTTCAACTAAAATGCTGGACCTGCAACTAGAATAATTGCATTTTTAAACAGCGAGATGAATTTTCAAAACGAAAGATTAATTTCTACCAAAGAAGATGAATTTTTAACATCATTTTTCAAAGAAAAATTAAATAATTAAATTTTTAGTCAAAAATACGAATAATAATTACATTTTTGCTTTAAAAATTAAAATAATATTTCAACCGAAAAGAAACAAATTCTCAAGAAAATAGTTAAATTTTCGACAAAAAGTCCTTTTTATCCTAAGAAAGCAACAAATTTTCTATCAAATAGCTTACATTGAAAAAAGGCATTTTTAATTAAAATAATGAATTGTTAAAAAAAAATTCATAAAAGAGTTTAACTTTTAGCCTAAAAGATGAATTTTCAACTAAAATGATAAATATTTAACTTAAATTTTCAACCGAAAAGAAGAATTGTTAATCATGTTAAAAATGAAGATTAATTTGCAAAGGGAAACATAAGTTTCTACCAAAAAACAGTTTTAAAACAAAATATCTTGATTCTTAACATATTTCGTTAAGAAAATATATATTTTGTTATGTAGATCCTAAAGGAAATAGTTTAATGTAAATTTTCAATTAAAAAATACGAATTTTTATCTAAATTGTTGAATTTTGAAAAAGAAAATATTAATTTTCAACCAAAAATGAACATGCAAATTTTAAGTTGAAGGAATTAATTTTTAACTAAACTATAGTAAATTCTTGGGTTTTTAATAAAATTCCGGGTAATTTCCTGGTCTTTGGGTCAAGTGCCACCCTGCGCATGATTATTAAAAAAAAAATTCAAGGACTTTACATTTTGAGAAGGTGATGCAGTCTATTTAAAAATTTAGTTTTCAAATTATAAGTTTTCATTCTAAAAGTGAGAAAGTTTTGAAGGTTATGCCACTTGAGTTTTTTTAATAAACGTAAAATAATATAATAACAAACTACAACATTAATTATCGTCATACAAATTAGCAATTTTGCTTTTTTTATTTATTATAATTTTTCTAATTAATAGTATAATTCAGTATTTAATATAATAATAATAAAAATAATTCATTTAAATAATAATTTAATAATTTAGTATTTTAAAAAATTATTTATAAGCATTTCAAAATTTCTTTAAATAATTAAAAAAAAAACTTTATATTCATTTAACTACCCACATGATTATTACTATCCCAAAATTCTAAGCAATTCGTCATTTGTGATTTTTCTCCTTAACAACAAGTAAATAAGAAATATTTAGCTAGAAAACCTATTTTTAAATTAATTTACCTTCTTCTTAGAGACAAAATTTAGTTCGCAATGTTTAAAAATGTAAACTATATTATAGACCTTGTATTCTTAACCTTCATAATCGCTCTGGAAAACTATATTTTTAATTTGCCTCTTAATCTCATTAACATTTAAAATAAAAGAAATCGCTCTTGTAATTATTAAAAAAAATGTAACCTTTCGATTTCAGAAATATTTCGTTAAACGTCAATACATAATTGGTAAATGAATGTAATTATGGGCTCTTCTTGTTTGAGAATTTTAAATCTTAAAATCGAGATTGCTCGGATCTTATAATTGATGTCAGTCAGAATTCCAAGATAATCTTCTGTCGATTAAAAAACGATCGACAGATTGAAGTTGTCAAAACGAGACAAATCAAAATCCGGCTCGTTTCTCGCATCGTGTCGATCGAATGCATCACTAATCAAAGCCCTCATTTTCTGTATAAAACAACTATCCCACAAGACTTTCACTAACCTTAGGAACTCGACTTTTGTCTCCGGATCCTCACTTCCCTATCCCAGGGGGCCCACCAAACCCACAGGGCTTCTCTAAACCTACAGAGCCCCCTTCATCCTAAAGACATCACCTAACCCTAGGAAGTATACTTGTACCTCGGGACTCTCCTCCCTATAACGCACGATTCGCCTATCTCTAATGAGCACACGGAGCCCACGAAGCATCGTTTCGATCGATTGCATCACTACTTAAAGCCCTCACCCTACATGAAAAACAAATAATTCACAAGACTTCCACTAACCCTAGAAACTCGACTTTTGTCTCCGGATCCTCACTTCCCTATCCCAGGGGGCCCACCAAACCCACAGGGCTTCTCTAAACCTACAGAGCCCCCTTCATCCCAAAGACATCACATAACCCTAGGAAGTATACTTGTCCCTCGGGACTCTCCTTCCTATAACGCACGAGTCGCCTATCCCTAATGATCACACCGATACCACGAAGCATCGTTTCGATCGAATGCATTGCTACTTGAAGCTCTCATTCTCTATAAAAAAACTAAACCACAAGACTTCCACTAACCTTAGAAAATCGACTTTTGCCTCCGAAACCTCACTTCCTAATCCCAAGGGAGCCCACTAAACCCACAGGGCTTCTCTAAACCCACAGAGCCCCCCTCATCCCAAAGACATCACCTAACCCTAGAAAACATACTTGTCCCTCAAAACTCTCCCCCCTATAAGACACGATTCGCCTATCCCTAATGAACATACGGAGCCTACGAAGCATCGTGTCGATCGAATGCATTGCTACTTGAAGCCCTCCTTTTCCATAAAAAATAACTAAACCAAGACTTTCACTAACCTTAGGAACTCGACTTTTGTCTCCGGAACCTGACTTCCTTCACCCAGGGGAGTCCACTAAACTCACAGGGCTTCTATAAACCTACAGAGCCTCCTTCATCCTAAAGACATCACCTAACCCTAGAAAACATACTTATCCCTCAAAACTCTTCCCCCTATAAGACACGATTCGCCTAACCCTCATGATCACGCCAAGCCCACGAAGCATCGTTTCGATCAAATGCATTACTACTTGAAGCCCTCTTCTTCCATAAAAAACAATTAACCCACAAGACTTCCACTAACCCTAGGAACTTGACTTTTCTCTTTGAAACCTCAATGTCCTATTTAAGAACAGCCCATCAAACCCACAGGGCTTCTCTAAACCCACAGAGCCCCCTTCATCCTAAAGATATCACTCAACTCTAGGAAGTATACTTGTCCCTCAAAACTCGCCTTCCTGTAACGCACGATTCGTCTAACCCTCATGACCACACCGAGCCCACAAAGCATCATTTTGATCGAATGGGTTAGTTGTTTTTCATCGAAGAGGAGGGCTACAAGTAGTAATTTGAAGCCCTCCTCTTCCATGAAAAACAACTAAACCAAAAGACTTCCACTAACCCTAGGAACTCGATTTTTGTCTCCGGAATCATACTTCCGTATCCCAGGGGAGCCCACGAAACCCACAGGGCTTCTATAAGGCTACAGAGCTCCTTCATCCCAAAGACATCACGTAACCCTAGGAAGCATACTTATCCCTCGGGACTCTCCTTCATACAACGCACGATTCGCCTAACCCTCATGATCACACCAAGCCCACAAAGCATCGTGAACTTAACTAACCCTAGGAATTCAAATTATCCCCCAAGAACCTGCCCCCCATGAACCTATCCTAGGAACTCCACTTACACCTGTAGTTTCTCTTCTCTATCACTCGAGATCCAAGCTTTCCTCCAAGGCCCAGTCTATCCGATAGGCCTCCACCTAACCCACATGACCACATCTATCTCTCAGGACTTCACCTAATCTTCGAAATTCCATTTGTTCAACGAGACCCCATGCAAATAGACGGACCCCACCGAACTCATATGACCCACTAATGACACCCTTGTTATTAGATGTGAAGGCTTTGTAAAAATTGATTGGTATCAAAAGAAAACATGGTCTGGTCGCTATTTAAATTTTAACTCTTTTCATCCTAGTTGCCATAAAATGGGTTTAGTTACAGGTTTATTTTACAGAATTCTTGGAATCTCAGATCTAGAATTTAGAATCAAAAACATAAATTTAATTAGAGATATCCTGAGAGATAATGGTTTCCCAACCTATTTAATCAACAACTGTTTAAAAAAAAAAACTTTTCGATTATATAATGCTGAACTTGCTTCTATCTGGCAAAGGCAAAACACTATTGCAATTTATGATATTTGTTATAACATTCTCGCAACATTTGCAACGTAACGAGCATTCGGATCCAATTTCAGGTAAATCGAGTTTACCCGCATTTTCAGTTTTAATGCTGCGAGAAATTTCGCTAATAACTTCCGTTCTGAAAGTTCCAAAGACCGCGTCTGGATTGGTGTGCACACGGAAAGAGATCCATTTGTTGGTGATACGTAAAGAAGATAAGGAAGTCGGCATTAGCTTAACGGATGGTAAAATCAAACTTTTTGAAGTTCGCTCAATAGTTATCGATATACTGTTTTCTCTTAATTTTACTCCAATTGATGAGGGATCTGTTTTGCCTATGAAAATAAAGACGATACAGGCTTTGGACCCACTCTGTCGGCTTGCGGGTTCGATTCCCGCCTCGCACTCTGGAAGAGCCTCGGGGGCCCATGCGGTGAGCACTAGCCTAGCAAGGGAGTTGTTCATCTCCGGAAAGTCGTGGGACCGGTACCTCTAGAGAAAAAGGTTCTCTAAGTACTTTAGGCTGTTACTCTTGGTGGTTCGGAACCCACCTTAAACTGTAGGTCCCCCTCCCTCCACCAAAAGGGTGTGGAAGGTGTGTTAAGGAATAAGAAGAAGGTGAAAGAAAAAACGTAAACCCTTAGGGGAAACATTAGAAGCTTCCACTACAAACTTGCTTCTAATTCTAATAAAAATAAAAAAGCCTCTTATGTTGATTTCACAGTTTGTCCATACATAAAAGTTTTATCGGAAAAAATTGAACAAGTCGTAAAAAAACAAAACATCAAAATTATTTACAAACCTACTGATAGCTTTTTAAAATTTTGTTATAATCTTAAAGATCCACTTAAAAAAAAAATCTCTGGACTTATTTATAAATATAAGTGCGCTGTTTCTCAATAACTCTCAACACTATTTAGACACTCGCCATAATTTTGATTTTTATAACTATGAAATTCTATCATTAGAGAACAAAGCTCGTAGAAAAATAGTTTCAAATTTTTTCCTAATAAAGTACCAAATACAGTTAATCTCAAATATAAAAATATTTTATTTCCTGATGTCTACAAACCTCTTACTAAAATTTAAAATTTATATCGTTAAAGTTTCTTCCTGCCTTATCATCCCATTTATCACATTCTGGTTTCTTTTTTGAATTCTCGTAATTTTCTTCAGTCACTTTCCAACAGTGATGTCGAGCTTTCGTCCTTATTTATTTGTTTATATTTTATTTGTCTTGTTCTTGATGTTTTTTTTCTTTAGTGTTTTAATCATGGTTGGATTTTTATGACTTTATTTCCATCTTTAATTTATACCAGGTATGCTTGTTTTTTCCTTTTCCCTATTGACCTTCCGTTCTACTTACTGTTATCTCATTGTATTTTATTTTGATATATATTTGAAATCAAGGGCCTCCCTTTATGAGATAACCCTTCTCTTTTTTTTAAATTTTCTTTAAAAAATTTTTTTTATCATGTTTATTGTTTTTTATAAATTATTTTCTACATGATTGGTATTGGTTTTTACAGACTTAATAAATTGTCTTTTTTGACTAATAACACAATGGCCATAGTCAGGAATTTACAGTTTATGATTCTTTACTTGCTCTTTTTAAATTCTCATCACAGAAGGTATTAGATTTGTGTAAAATTTGACCCCCCTCCCCCACCCCCTTTATGTTAAATGTCCGAGTTTTAGGACCCTCTGACTGCAAACAGGTTTTCGCCGATGCGTTTGGCTACATGTGTCTATCCATGCATGTCGGTTTGTCAGTATGTGTGTATCTAGATTTTTAGCCTGTTAGCACGATAAAAATTAAAAAGTCATTGCATTTTGAAAATTTTTGAGACTACTTTTTTGAAGATTTAAAAATTCTCTGTGCAGTTATTCGCAGTACTTGAAAATTGGAAATTTGTTTTCTAATAACGTTTTTCGATTTAAACTATTACCAGAGTTATAGCCTTTTCAAAATGCAAAAAAACAAACGAAAAATAAAATTTTAAGGTAAATAACGCAAGCTATGAAATATAGCCCAGTCATCAGGGCTGAATTGATTTTGTAAACTTTGTTGTTACATAAAACGTACTTCCCTAATTAACAATGTGTACTTGCCACCCCGTCAGAGGTCGGGAGCATGCACATTAAAAAAGTAATTTGATTGAATAAGCACTCGAGAAAAAATGACATATTTCTGCAAATGGAACAGTACATAGAATTTAGTCCTCTGATAGTACGAAACTGAAATTTGCAAACAATTTAAAGGTACGGAACATGTTTATTTATGGATAATTAAAAGTTTTATTAATATCATTTAGGAAAAATGATAGTAAAGTTGCAAGCTTGCATAATTATTTAAATTATTGTTTAGAACTAAGCACACGATTTGTAGCCTCATTGTTTATGAGGTACATGCAGTTCTTTATATTTGTTCATTATCGATTTTTTTGTTAAATATGGCTGGTTGAGAACAAATGTAATAATTTTGCAAAATGGTTGCAATTGTTCAAATATAAAAAGTTTCAGTCATTTCATTTTTTTCATTTAAAACAAATGTAATAAAGTTGACAAATGAAATATGATTCAGAAAAGACTTTAATTTATAAATCAAAATTTTCAAATCATTTTTTAGAAATGTTTTATTTAAATTATAAACATTTAGATGTTTACAAGCTTTAAAAGAGAATATCTAAAAAAATATTCTTGACTAGGAATTATTATTTTGTAATTTTTATACAGAGGAAAGTAGTTATCCGTATAACCTAAAAAAACATGCTTGGAAACTTTTTATAAGAGGTTTAAAATTGTTCATTATAAATTAATGTTGAATTTTATTGCTGCCAAATCAGCTTTAAAATTTTTTATATTTTTTCAATAAATAAAAAGTCAAAACTACTAAAAATACAGAAAATATGACATTTCCATACGATCCTAACCTTCAAATGAAACTTGCAAATCATGCCTTCAGTTCTGAACAATAATTTAAATCATTATGTGAGACTGTAACTTTATTATAATTTTATCCTAAATTTATAAAAAAAACTTCATTAATTCATAAATAAACATTTTCCTGGCCTTTAAACTTGTTGCAAAATTTAAATTTCGTTTTAAAGAACTAAATTCTATGTATTATTTCATTTGAAGAAATATTGCATTTTTTAGCGCTCATTGAAAAAAATGTCTTTTTTTTAAAATATATATGTTTCCAACTTGCCTAAATAGGTAAGAGGAGAAAAGCTTTGCTTTATGAAAGCCTTGCAAGATTATTATAACATCTTTTTGAATGTTGTCCAAAAATTAAAAATTAAAATTTTTATTCCACAAAAACTAATGAATTATCACATTCTCATCATAGTAAGAAAGTATTAGTTATGTGAAATATAACTATCGCTTAACAATCTAAATAAATGTAATATGAATTTTATATTATAGTGATAAACATAATATGAAAAAGTTAAGATTTTGGAAAAAATTAAGTACGACGCACGAGATACGTGATGAGAATGTGTTTCATAAAGCCAAAGGAGCTTTAACAAAAGAGAATTAACAATAACCAAAATACAGTTATCGATACTTTGACAACTAACTATCGCGAGATCTAATAATCGAGTGCCCATGGCGTTTTCAAATATGGGTGCCGTATTTTTACAAATACTCAAAATAAAATTTTTAATGTTTGCACTCTTCGATTTTACAATTTAATTTTGCATGCGACAATAAATGACCAGATATGGTGACAAAATTGGCAATTTCATGAACATGGTTTTTTTATCTATATCGTCAAAAGGAGCTTTCACAAAAGAAAATTAACAATCACCAAATTAAAGTTCTCGATGCTTTGACAACTAACTATCGCAAGAACTAACAATCGCGTGCCCATGGCATGCTCAAATATACGTGCCGTATTTTTACAAATACTCAAAAAAAAATTTTCAATGTTAGCACACTCTTCGATTTTACAATTTAATTTTGCATGCGACAATAAATGACCAGATATGGTGACAAAATTGGCAATTTCATGAACATGGTTTTTTTATCTATATCGCCAAACGGGGTAATATCGGAAATATCCGAATTTATAGGATATATACTGATGAATCTAAAGTAATTTATAAATTTTCCAAGCTATTGGCTACTAACAATTTATGTGAACAAATTTTTCCGTATATTAGTATTTTTGTAAAAAAATTGGTTTGTTACAAAATCGTAGTAATTTATTATTAGAGTCGCAGTAGCAGTATTTTATGTATTACAAAAAATTTGTACCAAAATGAATTATAAAAACAATAATAACCTAATATTAACGATTTTTAAAAAATGTACAAAGATTCCTTTTTTCTTACGGATATGTTTTCTTAGTTATCTAAAATATAAATTTATTTTTCTTATTAAACAAATAAAAAGAATTTAGGAATCTAGTTCATTTATATAACTTCTTTAATTATAAACAACATCTATTTATGCTTTTTCTGCTATTCGTACTTGTTTATTATTTTTCGATTTTACCATTTTTATTACTTTTAACATAAATTAATAAATTATTAGAATTCATGCATGTACTTGAAAAAGTTTTTTTTCTAAACGTATTTTTAAATTCTTGTTCTTTTTTTGAGAAAAAAAAACTTGAAAAATTTACTTCATGATTTCAATTGTGTTCTCCAATACTTAAAAAACGATTGAGAGACATGTTTTACAAATTTTGCTTATTCTTCTAATACTTAAAACTTTTAGTGTAGCTATTAAAAAAAAATCATTGAATTCGTGTATACAGTTTTTATAATTATTATAAATAATTTTTGTATTTAACCATGCCAAACCCACTTTCCACGAAGTTAGTACAGCAACAATGAAAACTAAAAAAGCCATTGAAAAATTGAAAAATTCTGCTTTTTGAAAACATTTTTTTTTTCTTTTACTAATTATTCGGATGTCCTTTTTCGCGTTGGGAAACTCACTTTTGACGTTTAGATCTCGAAATTGTGTGAGTTTTCGAATAAAAAATTCAGTAGCACGATACTCGCGAGAGGCTCCTTATCAAGTGGTAGTGACCTTCTTTGGTCAGCCATATACTTAAATATAATATGATGAGTCAGGCATCATAACAAGACAATGCTTTGAAAAATGAAATTTTTAGAACACGCCTGTGTGATTTTAGTTCTTTTTCATTCCAACGAAGTAAAGATAAAATTCCACACTTCATGAGTAAAAAGTGACTTCATACGCAGATGAGATATCATTATGCCCAAAAAGTCTGGAAAACCCTAAATAAGTGTTCAGATAATATAATATTCGAATTGGTCAAGGTCATTCTTGGAGTGACGTTCAGTGAGGAATCCAATGGTGACCTTTGATTTGACCTTGAATTTCACCTTTAAGTTCATTTTAAGGTCAACTTTGCGTAACCTTCCAAGTCTACTAAACGTCTTTCGAACTTCAACAAGGCCCGCCTTTTGTTAAAGAGACAGCTCTGTATTTTCTCAGGTCAAGGTCATCCTTGGAGTAACTTACATTCAGAAATGCAATGGTGACATTAAATTTGACCTTGAAATTATCTTGAATGTTAAATTCAAGGTCATGTTGAATGTCACCTCTGGATTTGTCCTTGAAAGCTACTCTAAGGATTACCTAGATCCGAGGAAATACAGAGTCGTCTTGACCCAATCCGGGCCTAGATTAAGTTTGAATGACCTTGAGCAGAGCTGCAAAGTCAAACCTAAATTTTCACCTAAGTACATATTTATACGTAAAATTTCCCAATCTTTCTATTGCCAATGTCAAAAATAGAGGTTTCCATTCAAAAACACAAAGTTGACCTTGAAATGACCTTGGCCCGTTTATATAAAATTTTATTCAGATAGTGATTTAGGCGTTTCCAGACATTTTGGACACACTGTAAATCTGTAAGCACGTATTTTGAGTTAACCGACCTCCTCAATGCGGAAACTGTGGTACCGAAAATTTTAAAAATTAAAAAAATTATTTGAAGTATTTCAGTATAATTTTCAACACTAAAATAAAAATTATGAGCAACAAGTAAATTTTCTTCGAAATAGTTCAATTTTCAACTAAAAAGTTGAATTGTCAACCAGAAAAAATAAATTTTCCCAAAAGTTATTAAATTTTCAAACAAAAACTTTAGTTTTATTAAAATAGCATTCCGTTTTTCCTAATATAGATGATTTTTTAAATTAAAAGGACAATTTTTTTAAAGAAAAATAGTTGAATATTTATTCAAATAAGATTTTATTCTGACCTTTTAAAATTAAAATATGAGTTTTAAATAAGAAGTGAAGTTTCTACAAATACAGTTTAAATTTTTAAATTAAAAAATAAGAATTTTCCAGAAAGCAGTTGAATTTTTCACTAAAAACAATGACATTTTAACAAAAACTGTTGAATTTTCAAACAAATGATACAATACAAGGCAAATAAATGATGTTTCTTTAATCTCTGGCTCTTACCTGACCAATAAAAGTCCCCTGACCAAAAAAAAAAATTGTTATTGTATTCTGTTCAATTATTACTGCGAGATATTTGTTTGATTTTTGAATTTCCAAAAATTGCGTACATGAATGAAATACCCCCCCTCCTCCTTCCGTAATTTTTTTTGTTCGGAAAATAGAAGGAATATATAATTCATGTTTCATCTGTTTTGGTGAAAACAGATGGAAAATTCTTTGGGAAACATTAAATATTTAGAATAACCCTGTATGTATTTCCGGAAACAAGATGTCTTATCTAGGTTTTGCTACGAACTTTACTTTCATTAATAATAAAATACTTATTTACCGTTGAAAATGTAGTAATTTTTATTTGTGACATACGCAGTTCAGAATTATTGTATTCTCTACTTTTTATGGTAGAATTTTCATATTGTTGGAATAAACCGGCATTTTAGTGACAACAATGTTCACTTATAAAATGAGCTTCATTCGAGAAAGAAAATTATTATCGGGCAGCCTTGCGTCCAGATAGGGCAGTTTCTAGATCCTCTATACAAAACCGTCTTTTCCAGTCCTAATCGGGTGCCTTATTCAAATATTGTTTTTATTCATTTATAAAAAATTCGCCGGTTTAAAAATATCAAAAACGAAAAATGAAGTCTAGAAAAAGGATTTTTTTATCATTTATCAGTCTTTTCGGGCCCAAATAGGGTGCTGACTAGCCCACCAGGATCAAACAATTTTTCAAGTGCCTTATTCAAATATTGTTTTTGTAAAATTACAAAAAAGTTATGCTGTTTAAAAAGATTAAAAATGAAAAATGAAATCTAGAAAAATGAATTTTTTTATCATTCAGTCAGTCTTTTTGGGCCCAAATAGGGTGTTGGCCAGCCTGTCAGGAATAACTAAATTTCTAGCTTTTCAATCCAAATATTTTCTTTTATATTTCACAAAATAAGACAAACACAATTTAATAATAATTTATAGGGCATTTAATGCAAAAACCCACCACCATGTTCCACTCACTCCTTTTTATTATACAGGGTGTTCAAAACGTCTCGATACACCTAAATATCTCTCCAGGTAAATATTTTTTCAAAAAGGTCATGGTCATTCATGAAGTAACTTTTAACGAGGAATCCAGTAGTGACCTTAAATTTGACCTTGAACTTGATCTTCAAGGTTATTTCAAGGTCAATTTTGTTTTTTAAATGGGAACCCCTATTTTTAACAACGGCAATCGAAAGAGCGGGCAATTTTACGTCCAAACATGTTCTCAAGTCATGGTTCAAGGAATACTTTGAACTTAAAGTGATGGTTTTTAGGCTTGACTCAGGTATGGGTCGGGTCCAATAAAGATCAAGATCAAGGTCAAATTCAAGGTCACTACTGGATTCCTCGTTAAAATATACTTCAAGAATGACCTTGACCTTTTTGAAAAAATATTTACCTGGAAAGATATTTAGGTTTTCGGTAGGATTTCGGCCCGGCTTTTTTTTCATTTTTTTCTTCGACAAAGCTATTTACAGTTTCATCTTTGGCCTCGATGAGGTTTTTACAAAAATGATGACCAATTTCCAGGTGGTAATCGCACTTTTCAATTCTTATAATTTGTTCTAGACAACCATAATATTTATTTTTGATAAAAAGTCACTATATTTCTTCTTACAGAATCAAATCCAGATTTTTATGGTTACGTGGTTATGGTTAAGCAGTAAAATACAGTCCAAAACAAATATTAGAAAATTGAGCGTAGAAGCCTAGGTTCTTTACCTAATTGCCTAATTGACTCGGCCTGTTACTGCTTATTAAGATATTACAAAATAATTTATAAATTTTATCTTTCATTATCAATTTAATATTTTTTTCCTTACTTTGCACGAATTTTTATTATCAGCTAACTTGAAAAATGTAGAGGAGACCACCCTACAGTAGATAATCATTATTTTCAAGCAATCTGTATTATCATAAGAGAATAACAGAAATTCTTAACGTCAGACTAGAAAAAACTATGAATTAAATATTTTTTAAATTAAATTATTTCTGCAAAAACATGTTCTATTTTCGCTCCACAAGGAAACGAACGACAGAACAAAAATTTAATTTATATTATTATAGTATATTATATCCTATTAAGAGAGGTCCATCAGCAGAAATTTTTCAAGTGAGTAACGATTTTTGACTTTAAGAGGAAAATTAAAACTAAGTATTAAAAAATAATCCACTCATTAGTATAAAGTCGTATTTTAAAATTTTTTGAGAAAAATGCATTGGTGTATTTCCAATTTGCGATTGAACATTTTTGCATAGGTTGATTAATAATTGACCCTTTTGTAAATCATTTATGAGAAATTAATTAAAATTTTAGGGTATAGTGAAAAATGAATTCCATTACAATAAAATTCTCAACGTCATCCTATTTGTTATTGTTGCTAATGTAATTGATTTTTTAATAAACAGACGTCAATTTCGCGCTTTTCTACATACGAAATTAAAAAAAATTTTCAAGTTAGTGGAAATTCTGAACGCTTAAAATTCGGAAACCATTTTAACTTTGTTGTACTCGCTCTTTGGGTTAATGATAAATAAAATACTATATAGATATTGATATAATAATAATATTTTAATAATAATTGAATTATATAATATATAATAATATTATATAATTTATAGAGCAAAATTAGCAGAAGTTAA
>JAAAKG020133809.1:0-14049 GCA_010014905.2 Druon quercuslanigerum | reverse complement strand
AAATAAAATAATAAAAAGCAAAAATGTTCAGAATTGTACAATCTGGTTTTATTTAAATTGTTTTTCTTGTATAATCTAAAGCTGTTTAAAAATTGAAAATTTTCGAAATATAATGATTTTTGTTTAGAAATGTCAATTTTTCATGTCGAATGTTAACATAACCTAAAAATTTGTTTAAAAATATAAAACTTTAAAATGCAATGGGTTTTGTTTAGAATCTTAACTTTTCGGTAAGAAAACGCTAATAAAAAACTTGAATTGCTAAAAAAAATTTCCTTGTAAATATAATAATTTTACATTAAAAATACCAATCTCGGATGTGAAACGCTAACATAACCTAAAATTGTAGAAAAAATTGGGCATTTTAATAGTGACGTATATTATTTTATTTTTAATAATTTGTTAGATAATTGCAAAGTTTTTAGATAACCGCGCAAGAGTAATTTTTTTGGATAAAATTTCGGTATAAAAAACTGTTTTTAGAATATTTATATATTATTTATAAAATATTAAAAAATTTAAAGAATTAATTTTGATAAGATTAAAAATATTGGCCTTTAAAAATGAATCTTAGTGAAATTAATGAAATTTCAAATTGAAGGCATACCGAATTAAGAATCTCAAAAAAAAAGTTTGTTTAAAAAAATTGTTTTTTGAGAAAAACGTTTATATAGCCTGAAACTGTTAAAAAATTACAAATCTTGTTCGAACTATAACAATTTTTGTTTGAAAATGCAAATTGTTAGTAGCAAACTTTGACGTAACCTAAAATTGTTAAAAAAAATTATAAACCTTACAAATCTAATGTTTTTTTAAATCAAATTTCTAATTTAATTGCTTAACGAATTTTTATCTTTAAAATATAAATAGTTTTTATAAAAAATACCCGCTTCATGATGTGTGATGTAAGTATAATATTTTAAATAATTTATTAGACAATTAAAAAGTTTTAATATAAACGCAAAAAGTGAGCATATTTTCAAAATATTTGCGACTTTTTTTTCAAGATTTCAAAATTCTTTGTACGGCTATTTATAGTATTAGGAATTTCGAAGAAATTATATTTATGACTTTTTTTTCGATAAAATGAAAATTATCAGAGTTACAGAATTTTCAAAATAAAAAAAAATAAACCAAAATGAACATTTTAAGTTCGACAAGATTATCATGACAACTTTTTGAATTTTTTCGAAAAGTTGAAAATTCAAATTTTGCTTATACAAAAAATAATGAAAAATCAAAAAATTCATTTTGCTTTTAAACTATGCAAGATACGAAAAAAAAATGAATTAACTAAAATTGCGCGATCTGAAAATATCTAAAAATTTATCATTACTAAATTTTCAATAGGATGCATAATTTTTGTTTTTAGTCGTAAAAAACAACATTAAAAATAAAAAAATTAGAATTTTAGACAAAAGGTACAAGTTATGAAAAAAATAAATAGACAAACGTTGCTGTTAAAAAAAAAATTGTAAACTCATTCAACTTTGTCATAAATAATTTTTGATAGGACACGCAGTTTTTGTTTTAATCGTAAAAAATAACATTCAAAATTAAAAAATTAAATTTTTCCAAAAACGGCACAAGGTACGAACTAAAATTAATAGACTAAAGTTATGCACCCTAAAAAGATCTTTATTTTTTTTAATAATCATTTTTCAATAGGACGATAAGATTTTCTTTCAATCGTCAAAAATAAGATTAAATTTAAAAAAAAATTGTGTTAAAACGACACAAGAGGCAAACAAAAGTAAAGGAAATAAGTTGTTTAACCAAAAAATATCTAAAAGTTTGTTATAAACTACAATAATATTTTATTTATCAAAATTTTTCGCCTACATTACATATACATTGAATATATATAAATTAAATTTATGACCAAACGGCACAAGTTGCAGTAAAATGTTTAATAATAATTTATATTTTAATATAATGACCATTTTTTTAATAATAAAAATGTGACAGTAAAAATATTTTTTTTTAATAATAATGCATATCATGAATGATAATAATGAAACCTTACTGAAATGATATACATTTTTCAGGATGGCTAAGAATAAAATTTAATGCAAATAGAGAAACAAATATTAAATTAACCATGGAAATGTTTTCGTTAAAGTCGAAGGAGCTTTAACTAAAGAGAATTCACAATCACCAAATGACAATTGTCGATACTTGGACCTTCCATTTTAAAAGGCTTGCGCACAAATGTGGGGTACATAGAAAGGCCGAGCGTGTAGCGCGTTAAGAGAAGGAAGAATTTTTTATTTTAGATTTCTTTATAAAAAACAATTTCATAAAATTTATATATAATTTATAAAATCTCAGAATATTTGAAGAATTAATATTGAAAACGTTTTAAATATTGACATTTAAAAGTAAATAGTTTTTAAATTGTAAATTGCGATTTTTCTCAGGGGCTTGAATTTATTATAATTTGAATAAAATTCATCATGTTCTCACTTGTAGTTCACAACTCGTTTCCACTGAAATACTCTTAGAATTGATATATTGCGTCATTATTTACACGTATCCGCATGTTTATGTCGTAAAACTTTTTTCATGAAATTCATGCAACGCATAAATGTTCTAAATTACATGCAAATCAATTATTTTACATTTAATGAGGTATTATTAACCCACTTTTTTTCGCTTTTTCTCTCTTTCACGTCAAGTCTTTACTTTTTTTTCTCTGCCATAATTTCACGCATCAGTGTCCATTAAACTCCCATCTGATATCGACTTTTATGAAAAAAGAAAGATTGACGAGTCATCAAAATGACCTTTTCTGTATTCTGCATACGAATTATTTAATCACAAATCACTGGTGCCGAAAAGAAACAGTATTAATTATAGATGAAACATTTTCTTTTTTTTTTTAAATGAATCGTTTTTAATTAACCCAAGTATCATAATCGTAAATACGATTCTTTAATTGGCATTGGAGTCGATAATATTTATTTTTCTTCTACAGTTAATTTGAAAAATGTATATATTTTGTAGTATATTTTTCGAAATAAAATAAAAATTAAATTTTTTTTTTGGACCCGGACTGACTCAAGGGGCTCATCAGTAAGGCTATCTAAACCTTTTTAAATATTTTAGGTGATTACACTAGATTTAAACTAAATAAAAAAATATTTTAAGATAGTTTAAAAGATTTTAGAGAAATTAATATATATTTAAAAAAATTTCAGAGACTTTAAAGAATTCAAGAACATTATTTATATTTTAAAATTATTTAAATCAAATAACTTTCGTTAAATCCCTGGATATCTGTTTAAGTACTTAAAAATATTTTTAAATTACATGAAGATCTTTAAACTCTTGAATTTTTTTTAAATCATTTAAAATTCTTTGTAATTTTATAAATTTCTTTACCGACTTTTGAAAACATGTTAAATCCACTGATAAGCCACACAATTTCTTAAAATCACTTAAAATGTTTTTAAAACATAAAAAGTATTTTAAAGTCTTTGAAATCTCTTAAAAATACTTGCACTTTTTGAACTTCTTCTAAAATCTTTTTGAATTTTTTAAAATTACTTGAAATTTTTTATAATTCATTGATAAACTTTATTCTTTATTAATTAAATCAAAATTTTTAAGTATTGTTTCCTTTATTATTAGAAACTTTAAAAAAATATTTAGAAAAATAAGAAAGGTGAGGTTTTCCCGAAATTATACTTTTTTCATGTTTTCAAAATTTGAAAAAATAATAAAAAAGATTTTCGTAAAAACCCTACTTTTTCCAAAATATTTTTTTAAGCTTCTTCAGGAAAAAGTAGAAAATTCGTTTATAACAAAAAAGAATTCTCCTGGCTACAAAAGATAATTAGAAAGCATCAAAATGATAAGGCTATCTTTATTATTGAAGTACAAGTTCAAAAAAAAAATTCTACAAAAATTTATGGGTGGGTTTTTTGAGAAAATCGATAATTTATTTTTTCAGAAAACCCGCTGAGATTTTGTTAATTTTGAACCTTTTTTCAATTTTCATTTTAATTTTTTTAGTTATCGAAGAAAACTGATTGAGCAAATAAATATTCTTCAAACAAAGAGAAATTTATTAAAAATTAGAAGAAATATATAAAAATTATTTAATTATTCAACAAAATGTAGCAAAGGATACAATTTTGAAAAGAAAGTTTATATCTGTGGCTGAAGAAAAGAAAATTAATTTTCAAGCAAACAGTTGGATTTGTATCCAAGAATAGAATTTATACTAAAATAGATTAATTTTTCAATTAAAAAGACAATTTTTCAAAAAGTAGTTTAATTTTCAACTAAAAAGGATTTCAGTCGACTTTTCAGCAGCAAAATATGGATTTTAAACAAAAAGTAAATTTTTTAAGAAAATTGTTTTCTACAAAATTATTAAATTTTCAACCTAAGATAAAAGTTGCATTTTTATCCAAGGAAGATTTAATTTCTACTAAAACAGATGAATTTTTAAATAAGAAAGACAAATTAAAAAAAAATATTTGAATTTTCAACTGAAAAATATTTTGGTTTGACTTTTCAAAAGCAAAATATCAGTTTTAAAGAAGAACGAATTTTTTTACAAAGATACATGACTTTTCAACCGAAAAAGAACGAATTTTTAACAAAACAGTTGAAATTTTTATAAAAATGGATGATTTTCAAACGAAATTATTTAATTTTTAACCAATCAGTTAAACTTTTATCCAAAAAAGATAGAATTTCTACAAAAAATAGATGAACTTTAAAATTAAAAACACAAATTCTCAAAAAATATTTGAATTTAAATCCAAAAAAATTGAACCAAGATACTTGAATAATCAACCCAAAAAGAAGAATTTTTTAACAAAACATTTTTGTAAGGCTTTTCCAGAGAATTTTGAAATTTTGAAAAGTTTTTAAGGGTTTCAAAAGATTTCAGGTAATTTTAGAGAATTTTTTTAAAGTGATTTCGAAAAATTGACCAAGATTGCAAATGATTTTAAAGAATTGTAAGAGATACAAAAGTATTTTCACGAATTTTACAGGATGCTAGGGGATTTTAATTGGATTTCGAAGGTATGAAGGAAATTAAAAAAATTTCATCAAAATAAAAAAAATTTGAAGAAATTTCAAAATATTTTAATGTATTTAAATCGGGTTTGTATTTATTGATTTTAACATATGAAGCCCAACAGTCAACGATAAATTTTAAAAGTACCTTTGCTTTTCGATAATTTCACGAGACTTCAAAGAATTTAAAAAGATTTCAAAAGATGTAACAGAATTTCAAAGAACTTTAAGAAATGTTTACATGATTTTTAAAAAAAATTTCCAGGATGTTAGGGGATTTTTATTGGATTTCAAAGATTTTAAAAAATTTGACTGCAGATCTTCATTAGACTTTAAAAGACTTCAGGGAATTAAAAAAAATGTGCAAAAATTACCAAGGATTTTAATGGATTTATAGCAGTTTCGATGATTTCACAGATTTTAAAAGATGTTCAAAGCTTAAAAAAAAATTAACGAAATTTCTGAGGAATATAAGAAATTTGTTCACGATTTAACAAATTTGAAGAGATTTGTAAAAATAAAAAAAATAAAATGAGTTCAAACGATTGCAATGATTTCTACAGATTAACACCTCAGCTCTATATTTATATTAAATGTATGTAATATAAAATATTACACAATCATAAATAAATAAATAAATAAAAGTAATGTTAACAGCCAGAAACGGTTTCGATAAGCACATTCAAAAACATAATTTGAAAGGGGAAAATTAAATAAGAAATGCCCCCCCCCCCCCAAGCGAGAGTTCTTATGATTGTCAGCCCCCCTCCCCCAAGCCTTGCGTAATTAATGGGCGCTCCCTGAAATATTTAATCGTTTGAAGTATATTTCTGAAAATACATCGGTGAAATTTGAACTTTAGGAGAGGTGTTCGCCCCACTGGAAATCGTTATTCTCTGATTACATCTCAGATTTACGGATCTAGAAGTGCACAAGCCACGTGATTTACCTTACCTTTTCATCTCGCGTGCATCACTCCACAACGTAGGAGGGAAATGGGCTCTAAAGCAAGTCAGTGCAAACACGACTTATAAGGACACCTATTTATAATGTCTAACCAGAAGCTAAATGTATAATTTAAGGAGATATGAATTTACTTAATGAACGCTAAATGTGTTCACTATTTTCACTTTGTAAACAGGTTTCATAATTTTATCCTCTGTTTTGCTCTCTTTTAAATATCTTTCATATTAAAAATCTTTCTTTCGATTTGTTAAGACCATGTACTTCCTTACCAGATTCTTAAGTTTTACAGAGCTTTATAGTTTACAAGTACTTTGCTTTAACATTTGACATTGGTGAATAGTGTACATTATTTTCGCATTTTATGTACGTTTCATATTTTGATCTTCTTTCTTATTCTTTTTTAAATGTGTTTCATATTCCAAATCTTTATTCAGATTTGATAAGACCATGTATATCCTTACGAGAGCTTTAAATTGTTGAAGTATTTATGAGAACTTTGTTTTCTCATTTTGCAATAGTGAATAGTGCTCACTATTTTCGCTTTTTATACAAGTTGCATAATTTGATCCTCTTATTTCCTTTCTTTTAAATTTCTTTCATATTTGAATTTTTTTTAGATTTGTCAAGAACATATACTTCTTTGCCAGATACCAACTTTTTCAAAATATTTATGATCACTTTCTTTTGTCATTTGGTAGTAGTGAATATTGTTCATTATTTTCGATTTTTATACGCGTTTCATAATTTAATCCTCTTTTTCACTCTCTTTTAAATTTTATTTATATTCCAAATCTTTCATTAAATTTGTTAAGACCATGTGTATCTTTACCAGATTAAAAGTTTTATAAAGCTTTATGATAACTCTGTTTGCTTGTTTGGCAATAGTGAATATTGTACATTTGTTTTGCATTTCATACCAGTTTCATATTTTTATCCTCTTTCTTACTCTTTTTTCAATGTGTTTCATATTCCAAATCTTTCTTTTGATTTGATAAGACCATGTATTTCCTTACGAGGGCTTTAAATTGTTGAAATATTTATGAGAACTTTGTTTTCTCATTTGGAAATAGTGAATAGTGCTAACTATTCGTTTTTTATACAAGTTTCATAATTTAATCCTCTTTTTCACTCTATTTTAAATTTTATTTAGATTCCAAATCTTTTTTTAGATTTGTTAAGAACATGTGTTTCTTTACCAGATTAAAAGTTTTTCAAAGCTTTATGATAACTTTGTTTTCTCATTTGGCAATAGCGAATAGTGTTCACTATTTTCACTTTTTATACAAGTTTTATAATATGATTCTCTTATTTCTTTCTTTTAAATTTCTGTCATATTCTAAATTTTTTGAAGATTTGTTAAGACCATATATTTCTTCACCAGCTAAAAATTGTTCCACAAGATTTATGACCACTTTATTTTCTCATTTGGCAGAAGTGAATATTGTTCATTAGTTTCGAATTTTATACAAGTTTTACAATTTAATCCTCTTTTTTACTCTCTTTTAAATTTCATTTATATTCCAAATCTTTAATTAAATTTGTTATGACGTTGTGGTATGTTTTACCTGTGATATGTGTTATGCCTTATGATAACTTTGTTTTCTCATTTGATAATGGTTAATATTGTACATTATTTTTGCACAAGTTTCATAATTTGATCCTCTTTTTTCCTCTCTTTTAAATATCTTTCATAACAAAAATCTCTCTTTAGGTTTTATAAGACTATGTATTTCCTTACGAGGGCTTTAAATTGTTTCAGTATTTATGAGAACTTTGTTTTCTCATTTGGCAATAGTGAATAGTGCTCACTATTTCCGCTTTTTATACAAGTTTCATCATTTGATACCCTTATTTACTTTCTTATAAATTTCTTTCATATCCAAACTTTTTTTTAATATTTGTTAAGACCATATACTTTTTTACCAGCTAAACATTTTTTCAAAAGACTTATGATCACTTTTTTTCTCATTTGGCAGTAGTGAATATTGTTCATTAGTTTCGAATTTTATACAATTTTTACAATTTAATCCTCTTTTTTACTCTCTTTTAAATTTCATTTATATTCTAATCCTTTCTTTAGATTTGTTAAGACCATGTGTTTCTTTACCAGATTAATTTTTTTTGAACTTTATAATAACTTTGTTTTTTCATTCGGCAATAGTTAATATTGTATATTATTTTTGCATTTCATACAAGTTTCATATTTTGATTTTCTTTCTTATTCGTTTTTAAATGTGTTTCATATTCCAAATCTTTCTTGAGATTTGATAAGGCCATGTATTTCCTTACGATGGCTTTAAATTGTTGAAATATTTATGAGAGCTTTGTTTTCTCATTTCGCAATAGTGAATATAGTGCTATCTATTTTCGTTTGTTATACAAGTTTCATAATTTGATCCTCTTATCTACTTTCTTTTAAATTTCTTTCATATTCTAAATAAGATAAGATTTGTTAAAACCATATTCTTCTTCACCAGATAAAAAATTTTTCAAAAGATTTATGATCATCTTTAGATTTGTTAAGACCATGGGTTTCTTTACCAAATTAAAAGTTTTTTAAAGCTTTATGATAACATTGTTTTCTCATTTGACAATAGTGAATATTGTACATTATTTTTGGATTTCAAAGAAGTTTCAAATTTTGATCCTTTTTCTTATTTTTTAAAAAATTTCTTTCACATTCAAAATCTTTATTTGTTTTTAATACAAGTGTCATAATTTTATACTCTTTCTTCCTCTCTTTTAAATTTTTTCAATGAAGAAAACTGTTCGTTTGAAAACCCATTTTCGAGGTTCTCTTATTAATCATGCAACTAAAGGAATTGTTGTTCCAAAACTAATAAAATATCAGCATCAAATAATTTTATAGGAGTATCATATCTTACTAAACAGTTAGCCCAACTAATTATTTTTTTAGTGTTGTATAATCCAAATCATTCATTACCATTTTTAAGACCATTTATTTCCTTACCAGTTTTTAGCATTTGTTTAAGCTTTATAAAAGATTTGATTTCTTATTTGGCATTGGTTTTCACTGTATTTCCGCTTTTTAAACCAGTTTTATAATTTAACCCTCTTTCTTCCTTTCTTTTAAATTTCTTTCATATTCAAAATCTTCTTTTAGATTTTTCAGCACCATCTACTTCTTTATCAGATTTTTTAATTGTACAAAGTTTTATTCTTTATAAGTATTTTGCTTTCTCATTTAACATGAGTGTTTACTATTTTCGCTTTTTAAACCCGTTTCATAATTTGATCCTCTTTCTTCCTGTCTTTTAAATTTCTTTTATATTCAAGGTCTTTTTTAGACCTGTTAGTCCCATGTACTTCTTAACCAGATTTTTAAATGGTACGCAAAGCTTTATAGTTTATAAGTACTTTGCTTTCTCATTTTGCATTAGTGAATAGTGTTCACTATTTTTGCATTTTGCACAGATTTAATATTTTTATCCTCTTTTTTCCTCCCTTTTAAATTTTTATCTTATGCATATTCTTTTACATTCTATACTGGTTTCATATTTTGTTCCTCTTTTTTTCTCTCTTTTAAATTTAGTTTACATTCAAAATCTTTTTTTTTTACATTTGTGAAGACCATGTGTTTCCTTAGCAAAGTTCTAAATTATTCAAAGCTTTATGAGCACTTTATTTTCTCATTTGGTATTAGTGAACAGCATTCACTATTTTCACATTTTATACAGGGTTCCTATTTTGATCATATTTCTTCCCATCTTGTAAATTTCTATGATATTAAAAACTTTTGTTTAGATTTATTAACACTTTGTAATTCCTTACCATATTTTTAAATGGTTAAAGCTTTATGAGTACTTTTCTTTCTTTATTAGCATGAGTGAATATAGTGTTTAATATTTTCACATTTTATATTGGTTTCATATTTTAATCTTCTTTCTTCCTCTCTTTACATTTTTTTTAAATTAAAAATCTTTGTTTAGATTTGTGAACACCATGTACTTCCTTACCAGACTTTTAGATTGTACAAACCTTTATAATTGATAAAAACTTTCCTTTTTCATTTGGCATTAGTGAATAGTGTTCACTAGTTTCGCATTTTATACATGTTTCATATTTTGACCCTCTTTCTTATTTTCTTTCAATTTTCTTTTGTATTCAACATCTTTTGTTATTAGATTTGTTAAAACCATCTATCTCCTTATCAGAGTTTTAAATTTGTTCAAAGCTTTATAAGTACTTTGTTTTCTCATTTGACATTTCTAGTGAATAGTATTTACTATTTTCGCTTTTTATACAAGATTCATAACTTAATCTTCTTTTTTCCTCTCTTTTAAATTTCATTTATATTCCAAATCATTCTTTAGATTTGTTAAGACCATGTGTTTCTTTACCAGATTAATTTTTTTTTAAACTTTATGATAACTTTATTTTCTCATTCGGCAATAGGTAATATTGTACATTATTTTTGCATTTCATACAAGTTTTATATTTTGATCCTCTTTCTTATTCTCTTTTAAATTTCTTTCATATTCAAAATCTTTCTTAAGGGGTTCTTATCGGTAGTTTTCTCTCAACTAAGGAAGTTGTTGTTCCAGAACCAATGAAATAGCAACACTAACTGATGAAGCAGGAGCATCATATCTTACCAGCTAAATAGTTAGGCAAACTAAACATTTTCTTTAGTATTTTATACTCAAAATCTTTCTTTACCATTTTTGAGACCATTTACTTCCTTACCAGATTCTTGAATTTGTATAAGCTTTATTTGTGTTTAACTCTTTTGTTTGGCATTACTCAATAGTGTTTATTGTTTTTGCATTTTATACCGGTTTCGTATTTTTCTCCTTTTTATTCCTCAATTTTAAATTTTTATCATATTCAAAATATTTTTTAGATTTGCTTGGACCGTGTACTTCTTTACTAGAATAATTTTTTTAAAGCTTTATAATTACTTTATTTTCTCATTCAGCAATAGTCAATATTTTTCAATGTTTTCGCTTTTTATACAAGTTTCATAATTTGACCCTCTTTATTTTCCTGCTTTTAATTCCTTTCATATAAGATTTTTTAAGTCCATGTACGTCCTTACGAGATTTTGAAATTGTGAAAAGCTTAATGATACATAAGTTTCTCATTAAAGTTCATTAGTATGCTTTTTAATACAACTTTCATCATTTGATTCTCTTTTTTGAATAATTTTAAATTTTTTCCTGAAGAAAATCGTTAGTTTGAATAATTATTTCCTTGGCTTCTCTTTTAAATTTTCTCACCAAAGAAAACTGTTCGTTTGAAAACACATTTTCGAGGTTCTCTTATTAGTCATGCAACTAAAGGAATCGTTGTTCCAAAACTAATGAAATAGCAGCATCAACTAATAAAACAGCAGTACATACCATACTAACTAAATAGTTAGCCCAATTATCCATTTTTTCAGACTTTCAAATTCCAAAAATTTCTTTACAATTTTTGAGACTATTTGCTTCCTTATCAGAATTTAAAATTGTTATAAGTTTCATTAGTGCTTTGTTTTCTCATTTGACATTCGTCTTCGTATTTTCGATTTTTGTACAAGTTTCATAATTTGCTCCTGTTCCTTCCTCTCGTTCAAATTTCTTTCATATTCAAAATCTTTTTTTAGATTTGTTAACACCATGTACATCCTTAACAGATTTTAAAATGATTAAAAGCTTTCTGATAATAGTTTTTACTATTTTCGCATTTGATATTGGTTTCATCTTTTGATCCTCTTTCTTCCTTTCTTTTAAATTTCTTTTACATTCAAAATCTATCTTTAAATCTTTTAAAACCAATGAATTTACTTCGAAATTTACTTTCACTTTTTCTGCTTTTACGACCCGAGGGTTTCCTTCATTTATAATCTTCACTACAATCACATTGCCTGATAAGAAAGGCTACAATCTGTCTTTGAAACCTGGACTACACGCTGACGTCGTTCCTTGCCGTAGGTTAAGAAAAGTTAAGGCCACTTGTACGGATAACTCTACCGGAATTTACTAATGCTCACATAAATCTTCACAAAAATACATGCATATGTATAATTTTATGAAAAATACATATACATGTATACTTTTACGAAAAATAGGGGAATGTAGTAAAGGTTGACACGGATTTTGTTGTTGGCTCATACATTTTTTCCATGACAATATTTTTGGGCTTTCATTACAATGTTTTCAAGGTCTATAAAATAGCTTACTATTTGTGAACAAAATAATTATGATGCAGAAAACATTGTACAGCCGATTTTCTGAATTTCCAACCTGCCAAAAAAAATGTTGTAGCATAGGTCGAGACACCTTCTAAAACCTGGACAAAAAATGTAAAAAATAGTTTTAAAACGCCACAGTGAACCTTTTATTAAATATTTATTTGTTCAATTGTGTTTTTACATCAAGATCAGCAAGTACAAATCTCAACTTTATCCATTTTTCCAACTTAACCCGATTGACAGTTTTCCACGTGAAAAAATTAGTATAGAATGTATATTGTGTATTGTATATATTGTATATTGTATATTGTATAAAAAAAGCGTATGGGTGTCAACAAATGTGTTCCTACACTTTTTTTAAAGTGTGTAAGAGATTTTAAAGCAAACTTTTGCAGATTTTGCCATATTGTATAATTTAGAAAAAAATGAGTAAGTTTAAGAGATACTCAGAAGTTTATTTGAAAAAATTCAAAAATAATTATATCTGGTAAAGATTTTTAAAGCATTTCATAATGTTTCACGAAAACGAAAGACATTTTTTCAGGTTGCGAGAAAAAATTAACATCATTTTTGATTTTTAAAACTTACTTTTAACAGATTATTTATTTAAAAAGATTTTAAAAATTGTCAGAGGAGAATCTCAAAGATTTTAAGGTAATTTAAAAAATTTTGCAGAATAAATAAAAAATTCAGGAAAATTTTTAATCATTTTTAAAGATTAGAAGACTTAGAAGGCCTGAATAGATTAAAAAAAAGAATTTTCTTTAAATATTGGTGTGAAAGTTTTAAATAATTTTTTATTTTGAAAAATAAACTCAAAGAGAAAATTAGAAAAGGGTTTTAAAAATATAAAACGATTTCCTAACATTAAAAAAAGAGTTTACAAGATTGTAAAGAAAAATGTTACAATTTCATAAGATTAAAAAATAAAAATAAATAAAAAATCGAGTAGATTCAAAAAATATTTGGCAGGATTGAGCATATTCAAAATGAATTTTAATCTTTAAAAGATTTGTCGAATTTTAGATTTTTAAAGATTTCAAAACTAAACTTTAGGAGCTTTAAAATATTTTCGAAAGTTTTCAAGAGAATAAAAAAAGTTCTGGGATAATTTAGAAGATATTAAGGTAATTAAAAAAAAAATTCGAATGATATTTGAAAAATTTGTGCCAGTTAAAATTATTTTCAGGAATTTAAGACGGTTTAAATAGATAAGAAATATTTGAAAATTTGGAAAACATTTTCGGAAATTTATAAAATATTTCTTGATTTCTTCCTAACTTCTTAAAGACCTAAGCAACTTTAAAAAAAGACTCGAATCATTCATAATATTTTGTAAAATACTAAACAATAAAGACTTTAAAACCTTTTAGATTTTTTTCTTACACGTCTGAAATATTCAGAAATATTTTTTTTTTAAATTCTCAAGAATCTAATAAAAATTATGTTTTTATAGATTTAAAAACAAACTCATAATACTTATTTATTTGTTCTTAATTCTTAAAATATAATTTCAACATGAACTTATTAAAAAACTTCTAAAAATAATTTTTGAATTATTTGAGTGCTGCTAAAGGTAAAAAAATATTCGTAAATCGTATTGCTTTTAGGCTGAATATACAAATGTTAAAATATTTTAGCTTCATTACCAAGTCTATTTGATTTTTAAAAATATTTCATTTAGGAGTTCGTTATTTAATTGTAATAGAAAACAATATTATATAATTTATCATATTCCTTGTTTGTAATATATAGATATAATAATTATATTTATTATATAGTAGCATTATATTGTAAAACAGAAATATAAAAAAATTAGTTCATCATTATATTTTAAAGGGGGCCCGGTC
>JAAAKG020133808.1:0-14049 GCA_010014905.2 Druon quercuslanigerum | reverse complement strand
TCCTTTCCTCCTTCCCCACCTCCCACTTCACTTCCCCCCCCCCCTCTCACCAACGTTCTTCTCCTCTACCCCCCTCTTCCCTGCTAGCCTTCCCCAGCCCTCACTTCTTCACTTCTACTCAGCCGTACTACCCTATTAGCCCTCCCCTCAATCCCTCTCACTCCCATCTCACCATTAACCCATTAAGTCCTGACTGGACACATTTTAAAGATTTTTTTCAACGGCTCTATTAACTATGAAATCGGTCGTAGAAAAAATCGAAAATACCTACTTCCGACGTAAAATTGTCTGATATTTCTATTTCTGCAATTAGAATTTCAAAAAAATGCATATTTAAAAAGATATATTTGTTTATATAACAAAAAACACGAATTGTCGAATGAAAAAATTTTTTAATATGTAATTTTAGGAACGAAATCGTCCGTATATTTTTGTTATTTGTGCATTAAAAGTGTCCATGCACTCTAGCCTTCAAAATGGAGTGGTTGGTTTTTTCAAATTAAACATGGGGGCATCCAATATGGCGGCTTAAATTCAAATTTTTTTTATTTTTACGGTACTTTTTCCTGCAATAACAATTTTTGTTCAATTTTAATAAAAATAAGTGATGGTTTTTTTGGATTGCTGATTACGAATCTGTGGTCAGATTTTTAAAATTCAAGATGATGGATACATTATAGCTGACAAAAATTTCAAAAAATTGTTCAATTTTCATGAAGATATTCAATTTAAAAAAAAACGAGATTCGTAAGCAGCTAAAACATTTATTTTAACGCCTAGCAATAAAAAGGATAAAATAAGTAAATTACATGAAACTGTAACAATAGAATCAAAACAAAAATGTTCAAAATTTTAAAAATGTGGTTCAAGGACGCAGAAAATCTGTAAGATGTGCGCTGTATATTCTTGCACACCCTGCTTTTCAATTTATCATGAATAAGTTAGAATCTAATACTAAGTTTTTGGATTATTGATTATAAAATTTTTTATTATAATAAAAAAATAAAAATAAAAAATTTTAAAAAATTAAAAAAAAAAGAAGAGTCCTTCTTTAATGCGTTTACCTTCTCGTTGTGAAATCCGGGCAACGGCACATAATATATGTCGTCTAAGGTACACGACCCGTAACCTCCCTATTCATAATTTCATGAGAATTGAACAATTTTTTCAAATTTTTGGCAGCCATATTGGATCCACCATCTTGAATTAAAAAAAAGCTGATAACATATTCGTAATCAGCAATCCAAAAAACCCCTCGATAAAATTTTTGATGAAAATTGAACAACTTTCGAAATTTTCGGAAGCCATATTGGATCTGCCAACTTGAATTTTGAAAATCTGAATCAATAAGTTAGAATCTTATACTAAGTATTTGGATTATTGATTATAAAAGGTTTTCTTATACAAAAAATTTTAATTTGAAAAAATTAAAAAAAAAGAAGAGGCTTTGTTTATTGCGCTTACCTCCTCGTAGTGAAATTCAGGCAACGACATTTAAGACCCATAACCTCCCAATTCATATGTTCAAAAAACTTAAACAATTTTTTTACATTTTGGGCAGCTATATTGTATCCACCATCTTGAATTTTTAAAATCTGACAACAGATTTGTAATTAGCAATCCAAAAAACCCCTCCATAAAATTTGTTATGAAAATTGAAACATTTACGAAATTTTTGGCAGCCATATTAGATCCGCCATCTTGAATTTTGAAAACGTGATAGCAGATTCACAATCAGCGACCCAAAAAACCATCTTGCACTTGTTTTTATTAAAATTGAACAAAAATTGTTATTGCAGGAAAAAGTACCGTAAAAATAAAAAAAATTTGAATTTAAGCCGCCATATTGGATGCCGCCAAGTTTAATTTCAAAAAACCAAGCACTACACATTGAAGGATAGAGTGCATGGACACTTTTGATGCAAAAATAAAAAAATCTACGGATGATTTCGTTCCGAAAATTACAAAAGAAAGTTTTTTTTTATTCGACAATTAGTGTTTTTTGTTAAATAAACAAATATAACTTTTGAAATATGCATTTTTTTAAATTTCTATCTGCATAAATAGAAAGACCAGACAATTTTACTTCGGAAATAGGTACTGTCGATTTTTTCCATGACCGATTTCATAGTTAATAGAGCCGTTGAAAAAATCATAAAAATCTAATCCCCTATACTTACCGACCCCTTACTTTCCCTGATAATCCACCCTTAATTTCCCTTTAATTCCTCTTATAAGGTTTCTACCTGGGACAACGAAAACCTAAAAATTAATTTAATTTTGCTATTTTTTCAAAATGCTTGCTAACGTAACTATTATTCCACTTTGTCTTTAAAAATATTCTTCAAATTTTTTTTCTGATTGATTAAAATAACGTGTCCGCCATCCCGAAAATCCACATTTTCAAAGATTTCAAAGTATTTTCAAGTTTTCAAAATTTATAAAGAAATATAAAGTGATTTCACAAAATTTTAGGATCATGTACAGAATTTTTAATTATATAAGTAGGTTTCTACAGATTTGATTAGACCTACATGGTCTCATAGAATCTCCAAGGACTATAAAGATTTTAAAAATTACAATCGAGTTCAAAGGATTTTAAAAATTTAATGGTATTTTATAAAATTTCAAGAAATTCTAAGATTCAACAAATTTTGAAGGGTGTAAATGGGTATCAAAAATATAAATGTATTTCAAGGGATTTTAGCCAATTTTCCAGATCTCTCGAGTATGAAATTGAAAAGGACTTGTAGGAATTTTTAGGTGTTTTCTGCGATTTTATGGGGTGTAAGGGGATTTAACAGATGACATTTTCTTAAGAGAATTATAAAAGATACTAAGCATTTTAAGATGAACAAGATTTCACGAGATTTGAGAAATTTATAATTTTTGAAACTATTCTAAAGAATATAGTTTATTTTAAAAAATATTTCGCAAATTCTTATAAAACTTTCAAGTATGTCGTAGGATTATAGAAAATTATTAAAAAGTTGGAAATTTTTTCGGGGAGTTTAAAGGATTCTAACAGAATGCATGGGGGTTGAATATATATTTAAGTGGACTTTAAAAGATTTCGAAGATTTCAAGGGATTTCAAAGCTTTTAGGGCATTTTAAAAATTTTAAAAACATGTTGAAAGATGTTACAGATTGCAAACTGTTTTACATTATTTCAAAGAATTTCGTATAATTTCAGAAAATTTAAGCGGATTTTGAACAGGTACTCAGGATATTAAATAAAATTAAAAAGATTTTTGAAAGAGATTAAAGAGAATATTCAGGCAAGCTACTAATTTTTCATTTTAAATATTCAAAACTGCAAACCACTTTTAATTAAAGGAATAAAAAAGCATTTGAAGTAACAATGTTTAACTCTCAATTTTAAAAAGTTTTGCATCCAAACGTTTAATGTAGATCAAGAATTATTTATTTAAAATTATTGTCAATTTTTAAAATATTTTTAATCATGATAAGTGATGTTGATATTAAACTACATGTACTTGGCTACTCATTTTTTACACAGACTTGCAATATTTGTATTTCATAAGGATAAACATTCGTTTAGAAAATACTGAAATGTAGGAAGTTTTAAGTCACTCAAAACGTTCCAGTGGACAAATTTACAATCTCGGTTTCCTCTTATAATAAATTCCACGCTACATTAAATCGATCTGAGTGTCATATTTTCTGAAATTGAACGACATTCCGAAAAGCCATCCATATGATATGGAACCAGGGCTGTCAGACAGTCACTTAATTCTTTTTATCATTTTTTTCAGGCCACTTTTTAGTAGCTTTTTTAAGAAAAAGTTTGTAGTCACTTTTGGTAATGATGCAAAGTTTTTAGAATCTTCTGGATGACGTCATTTAACACATTCTAGAAACTTAGCTTGGACACGAACCGCTTCAGCGTTAGAATGCCACTGAGAGAGTCTCGCTAATCCTGAAAGGGACACTGCTTAATGGTATAATAATAATAAATAGCCTTGAAGTTGTTTACGCAAAATCCGTTTCTCACAATTACACAATAACGTTTTACGACGTCATAAGGAACGTTCTTGAAACTTAGCACGGACACGAACTACTTCAGCTTTAGAATGGTCTCGATGTCGGTCAGGTAAGAATTTGTGCTTAAAACTGGCCCAGCCATCTACTGCACTGATACGTTTTACTTTGATTTATGATATTGAGGCCGGAGGAAGCCATGTTGGATGTTTAATCTTGCGCATAATTACCACTAAAATATTAATCGGTTCTGATACATGGGATACATTATACCAATTTTATAAGCGGATTATCGAAAATTCACGTCCACGTCATTCTGGTAATAATATGGAAATTGTCAAGAAGGGGGAAAATGCATGTAGCTATTTAGCGCTTGTTCATTATTCTATTCATTCATTCATGCGAGTAGTTAAAGCCAAAATACATATTTCAACGGCATATATGAAAATCAGCTTCATTGAATGCAAATCACGTAAATCCAATACGTTGGGTAATTCTTTATGTAAAACACTTGAAAGTAATCGATATTTGAAGAAGCCGCTGCACGAAAGTCAAGTTAATTTTGTATTAATTATTAATTTACTTAAGTATCAAATTAAAATGTATACTTTATTTTTCAGTACCACCCATTTTAATAATTAATAATAAATTAAAGTAAATACTAAAATAGCTGCTTCGGCTTCCATACAATTTTAATTTTAATTTTAATCAGTTTATAGTAACCTGTATCTTTCATTCAAATATAAGATTTGGAGAAGTGGTTCGTAACCGTGCTAAGTTTCTAGAATGTTTTCTTTGGGTCTCGATGGCGTCACAAAATTTAACATTTTTTCTATAGAGCATTTTGCGTAAACACTTTGGAGGTGATATTTTAATTTGTCCTTGCTGGTTCTACTGCATCATATAGTTATTATAAAAACCAAGACAAATTAAAATACAACCTTGAAGATGTTAACGCAAAATTTCGCAATATAATTTTGTGAATTCATCGAGACCCTTCGAAAACATTCTAGAAAATTAGCCCGCAAACGAACCACTTAAGCTATAGAGCAGTCTCGATGCCGGTAAGGTAGGAATTTGTTCTTCGAAACGGATTTGATTATGTACTTAGCAGAAACTAGTAGCAAAGAATATGCTAATTTTATATCTTAATAAGATATTCCTAATTCTTGAAAGACATTTGGTATTTTAAGTTTTACTGGTGTCTTCCATTTCGACACTGATCCAGTTTGAAAAAAGTTTACAATAGAAAATTCGGTACCTTGTTTAATGTTTAATCTTTACGGCTTACAATCATTGAATTTTAATAGTATATTGTGTACCAAGACAGCGAAATAGTCTTTTTACGGCCACAATCTTTTATGTTGTAAGTGCATGCGCGCGCAGTTTCCGCGGACTTTAAAGTGCACATTAGCGGCCTAGGCCGGTAAAGTACCCCACCACCAACAAAGACCTATTTTGCTGCTTCAAACCACGATGAGAAAAGAAGGAAACCAGACTCGTCTTACATAAACATCTTTTTGAATCAGGTCTTTATCTTAAAAATTTGCAATTGAAGATCCTTTGATTTTAACTTTCATAATTCAAAACGATGTAGATTTGAATGTTGTTTTTTAAATCAGTTTTAAAGATTTACAAATGAAAACTTTACAATTTAAAAAATGTATAAATCAAAAGAAATTTCCGTAGGGAATTATAATTTTTATTTTACATTCACTTAGAATAAAGAATTATTATTTTTTACTTCAGGACAGGGATTTTGCGTAAATAATAATTATAATTTGACTTGACAACAAAATTTTGACATGTAATTTGAATTTTGGACAAGAATTTCAATTCAGATTGATGAGGAGAGAATTTAAAAACATCTCGGTTCAATGTCTGAATTCATCTAAATTTGAATTTTCTTTCCAAATTTTGGAAAATGGAAGTTACTATAATTCTGATTGAGAAAAATGGAATTTACAAGAACAAAGTCCCTGTTTTAAGTCAGAATACTTCAGATTTTGGAAATTCGTTGGGGTAACATATTTCTGAATTATAACAGAAATTATGACTTGAAAAAGGGAGTTCCGTAAAGAGTTATCATTTTATGTTGGAACAGGTTATTTCTGTAATTAAACGGGAATTTTTCTAAATAATTTTAATTCTGATTTATAAAAAAGGAATTTTTCGAAAAAAAATCCTATTCCAAGTCAGAATTTGACAGATTCTGAAAATTTCTTTAGATACCATGTTTCTGAAAATTTCTTTAGATACCGTATTTCTGAATTATAATATAAACTTTTGTAAAAAAATAAAATTCTGACGTTGAACAGGACATTTTTGGAAAAAAATTTAATTCTGACTTGGGACAGAGAATTTTTTAAAGAGTTATAATTTTATCTTGGAACGGGTTATTGTTGACATGAAACCAGAATGTTCTTAAATAATGCTAATTCTGATTTATAAAAGTGCATTTTTCCGGAAAGAAAATCTCTATTCCAAGTTAGAATTCGTCAGATTCTGAAAATTTCTGGAGATACTGTATTTCTGCATTATTATATAAACTTTTGTAAATAAATATAACTATGACATTGTACAGGTAGATTTTAATAAAAAGGTAATCTTCACTTACAGCGGGAATATTAAAAAAAATAATTTTAAATCTGATTTATGAATATGGACTTTTCTAAAAAAAGTACCTTAAAACAGGGAAAAATCCCTTGGAACAGGGCAATTCTGTAAAGAAGTATAATTTCGATTTTAAGAAAGGGATTTTCCGTAGATAATTAAAATTTTTACTTTCGAACAGGATATTTCCATAATTTAGACTTAACGGCAAGGAATGTTTCTTAACTAATTATTATTTGACTTCGAGCATACAATTTTTGACATTCAATAGGATTTTGAAAAATAATTTAAACTCTGGTTTAAAAGAAGAGAATTCAAAGGAAAATCGAAATTGTAATTTATAATTTAGAATTATAATTATTTAAAAAAATTCCCTGTTTCAAATTGAAAATCTTTTAAATCTTTTAAAATGGTTATAAATCTCTTAAAATCTTTAAAAACTAAAAAATTACTTGAAGAAAAATCGGGAAATGAACGAGAATTGTAATACAACCATTGAGTAGGCAACCTTGATATTTTATTAATAGTTTAATTAATTATATTTTTTCAAGTGTTGCTTCGTTGCATATAAATGAAGTTACTTAATGACTTTAATTTTCTTTATCTTCGTACCTTTCAGTTTTCAGTTTAAATTATAAATACTGAAATAATTTAATTTTAAAGACCATTGCATTGAAAGAGAAAAAATTGTATGCTCATGTGTAGTTCTTGATGTAGTTGTTAATTTCTCGAAATTGATCATGTTGAAATAATATATAATTTTTAATTTCGATAATCATTTGGAATATCATAAATTAATTAAAAAGTGAACATTGTTGAAAAAAATGGTACTCATAAACGGAAGCATCAGCCAGGGTACAATTTTCTCGGGCGAGAATCAGAACGGTTGGTCCACTGCTGATGAGTGACCCACTATTGGTACCATTACCCTATTTTTATGATGATTGGGAACCCAGTAAATTATTTTTAATTACATTTGTTATTGCTTCCCAAGTTATGAATAAATTGTTGGCTGGATATTTTATGTTGTCAGTAAACGATATTTTAAAACCCAAATTAAAGTGTCTTTCATAATTACGATTACTGACCAAGATAAATGGCATAAAAATGGTTCCATTCAAACGAGTTCAAATTATTCGGGGAAATTTGCTTTTTTTAATGTATTTTAATTGTCGCTATTCAAGGAGGAGAATGTAGGGGGTTGGATGTGGGACTCGACGCCAGGTGTATTATATGATAATGGATCCAAATGCTCCTGTATACCCAGTACATTTTAATTAACATGATGATAATTAGTCGAAACGACCGACGCCAACGCGCCGGTCCAGCGATTCCAATTATGTTGCTGCGACAAAGCTGGACAAAGAATTCAAAATAAAGTTTCTTCGCCACTGAGTTTTGCTAACTTTGTCCCAAAAAGTACTGCATCAATTTAAGTTAACGCCCTCTAAAATAGGGTTGTTCCGCTAAATGGCAGAATTAAGAAGATGTCTCTCGTCAAAACTTCTTCTCGAAGGCTCTCGTTTCATTCACGGTTGAGCCGAGTAAAGTTGAACAAGCTGAAAGAGTTTTGCGAATTATTAATCACTTCTGCGTTAGAACGCGAAATAACCCGAAGACAAGTTCTCGCTGAAATTATAGAGGATTTCCAGCGAGTGGAAAACTGATGCACTTTTCACTCATTATTGTTTTATTGCCTCTGGCGAGATGAATTAAGTTTTATTTAAGATAGGAAACTTTCAAAACTAGCAGATTGCTTCAAATAAATCTTTATTAGAAGAAAACTATTTATTTACATCTATGTTATATAATTCTCAACAACTAGTGGACTTAGGTCGATAAAAATCTGATAATCAGAAAAAGCCGGGGAATTCCATTTATAAAATATTTTATGTTCATAATGGTATAAGATTAAGATTGACATGAAAAATTAGTAAGGTAAAAAATTAGGGCCTTTGAAAATTAAGTTTTACGGCAACCCTGGTATAATATTCTTTTTCGAATTTATTTTTCATTTTTTTCACTTGCTTCCTTCTGACGTTTATAGTTGTAGGTCCAAATTGTATTATTTGGCTGAAAATGCAACTGTTTTTTTGGTTTGAAAGCTCATCTGTTTTACTAGCTATTTTGTCTCTCTTGGATAAAAATCCAACTGTTTGATCAAAAATTTATCATCTTTGGTTTAAGATTCAACTTGTTTCTTTAATTTGTATTTTTTTGTTCACTTCAGTTCTTTTTAATTAAAAATCAATATCTCCTTAGTTGAAAATTAAACTACTTGCTTGATGGTGGAACCACTTTGTTGATAAAAAATTTTTATTGCAGCTTTATAATTTTAGTTGAAAATTTATCTATTTTGTTGAAACTTACATTTTTGGTTGAATAAAATCTTCTTGAGATGAAATTTCCTTTTCTTATACTTAAAAATCCAGTTTTTTGACTTTTATAAAATAATCAGTAACGTTCCAGATTATTCTGGAATTCTAAAATTTACATGAATTTTCCAGATAGTTCTGGAAAGTTTTAGATTTTATTGTGGAATTCTGGAACGTTTTGGAATGTCCTTTAATATTCTAGAATTTTCGAATTTTCTATTCTGGAAATATAAAATAATCTAGAATGTTATTTGTATAGAGGAAAATTTTTTAAAAGTATAGGGCTGTTCATTTCTGAGGAATATTTATTGCAGATTATATTTTGAGTTAGTTTTTAGCATAAGTATTTAACAATTTTAGCTTTAAGATGAATCATAAAAGAAGAATAATAATTATTCACTTTTAACAAATACTTAAAAAAATAGAATTTAATTTTCCTGAAAATGAATTTTATCTCAAAAATGTCATAATATTTGTTTTGTTTTTGCACACTTTTTTGTAAAATTGTATGTAAAAATACCTATTTTCAGGGTTGCAACTGGGCCAGGAAGCGTGAAAAAACCGAAAATGACCAGAAATTTTTTGAGACCGGGAAAAAACCGGTAAATGAATTTTTAGTATAAACATCTATCTTTTCACATTACTTCACTTGATCTCACATGAAAGTATGGAATTTTTAATGAGTTCAATTTCAAATTCTTTAAAACTTATACGCTTCGAATTTGAAAGATTTTTTTAAGTTGTTCAAAGTCTGAATTTAAAACTTAAAGATTGAAATTTCCATCCTGATTTTGCATTGCTATTGGCGTATAACAGGGATAGAACATATAAACTAAAATGATTATAAAATATTTATATATAAACTATAAACTAGCCTCTGAGTTTTTTTTCTTTTTCAAATTATCTGACAATAGTGCAAGTAGTTTCATGCATACCGTTGTCAAATTAAAATTTTTATGGGATTTCATTTTGCTCGATAAAAATAAAACAATTGTGAGGAATTATAGTTTCGATTTCTATGTATTAATTCAGCTTTTGCACTTTTTATTTCAGGCGAAATTGGAAACCAAAGCGCTCAAGGCAAAGAGGCCAGGTTTTACTGATGAACGCTATAACGAGACGAGTTACTATGTGGAAAATGGTTCGTATAATTTTTTTTCACTTATTCAAAAAATCAAAGTCGTCTGGTCTAAGTTAAACTTGGGCAAAGTGTGATGGAATACACATTTTGTTATTTGGAACTCTTCTATAGGTGGTTTAAAAAAAGTTCCAGTACAGTTTTGAAAGGTTTTTTTTCGCCCGCTTTCAATTGAATATTAGCATTTTTTGAAAAAATAAATATTTTACCTTTCAAAATGTAACTCAAAAACAAAGACTTTTTTGTGGGAAAAGGCATTTTTTCTCAAAAGGAAGTAGGCTTCTTCTTTTAAGAACTCTGAAGTTCAAAAGTGAAATTTTTATTTCTTATTTATGAAAATAAATGATGAGTGGTTTTTGAGGATATATCAACAGTTTTGTCGATAAAAAAATATGGTCCAGTATACTTTCTTTATGGGTTTTCAGGGTCTTTCGCTTGACCGTATAAGCATTTTTGTGAAATTAAATATTTTACCTTTAAAAATGAAACTCAAAAACAAATTGAACTTTTTGGGAAATATCAGCAATGGGTGTTCTATGAGAATATACCGTATAAAAATATACCTAAAAAAATTTCTAGACGATTTTTAAGATTTCTAATGGCGACACACAAACTTTGTCAAATTTTCGACATTCCAAAATGAAGATTAAATATAAATTGGACTTTTTTTAAACAAAAAAAAACCGTTTCTTTACAAAATTTTTTAGCATAGAAACAAATCTTGGGTTTTATTTTAAGTATTTTAAGATTTAAAATTAAAAATTTTTTTTTTGTTGGCGGAAATCACTTTTAAATGTGCGGTATATCTTTGCGCATGCGCAAGATGAACTTTAAACACTAATAGAAGAGTTTTCATAAAAATATATAAGTTTGCTACCAAATCGTCGAATTTTTAAGTTATAAACGAGCAAAAAAATAAATTTCTAACTGAATAGGCTAATCTTTAAACAAATAGTTTAATTTTGATGCAAGTGATTAAATTTTCTGCCAAAGCAGATTAATTTTCAACCCGAAAATGCAATTTTTCAACAAAAAAATCGATCTACGACCAAGTAGTTAAATTTTTATTTACAATAATGAATCTCAAACCCAAAAAAACATTAATGTGTTACAGAGTAGTTCAACTTAGTAATTTAACAGCAAGCAATTAAAAAAAATAATAAAAAATTCTTGATTCTTTAATAAAAAAATTAGGTCTTAACGAAAAATGTTATGGTTGCTATTTCAAGAAAAATATTTATTAATTTCATATCTAGAACAGTTGAACTCAACCGAAAAAAGACGAATTTTTAACAAAATATTTCAACCGAATGTATGTAATTTTCTACCAAAAAAATATGATTTTTCAGAAAAGTACATGAATTTTCAACCAGAAAAGATCAATTCTCAACCAAAAATCGAATAGTTATATTTTTATTGAAGAAAATTTATTCAAATTCTAAAAAAATAATTTTGTTTTAAAATAGTTAATTTTTTCAATATATATAATATATATGCATAATCTAAAAAATATGTATTAAAAAAATGAGTTCAAGATTCAAAAATGCTATTCAATTTTCAATTAAAAAGTTGAGTTTTTAGTTAATGAGATAAAGTATTAACTTAGTAGTTCAATTGCAAATCAAAGTGATGAATCTCTAAACGAAAAAATGGCTTTTAACAAAGTCATATAAATTTCAAGTAAGTAGTTGAATTTTTGATTTAAAAAAATCTTTCTTTTATGAAAATAGTTGTATTTTCCATAAAACAATTCAACTTTGAATCAAATAGTACAATTTTTAACAAACTGGAGTGTAACACAAACGAAAAATATAACTAAACTTTTTCATAAAAAATATAAACTATTAATCAAGTATAAAGTTAGAGTTTTTTGGTCTCTATCAATTTATTTCAAATGTAGATGAAAAAAGGGGAAGTTTCTTGAAACCAGGGAAAAAATTAAGAATCATTTAAAAAGGGAAAAAGAGTTTATAGACTATCCATAATCTATTAAGTGAAAACCTGCCGTCTAAGTTAGTCTTTTAATTATATCAATATTCTTAAATGAAAAAAAAAAATGTTGAAAAAGTTAAGTTAAAAGTATTCTCACAGTAGTATCAAATGTTTTTAAATTTATGCTTCATTCTTCGATTGACGTTCACATAAAATTACATTTATATTTCCCATTTAAAAATAAGAGGGGTCAGCTTAATTGTCATATGACATTTTGAGGGCTGGTTCACCGAAGTGTCACAAATTGCCACCGGAGGGGCTGAGTCAAAAATCACTGAAAATAGCGTCACGTAATATGTGGATGCTCCCCTAGCCGTGATACATTTTCACACTCTGAGTTATGAACACCCTACAGAGTTTCATAGGCCCCATTTTAAATGTTAACCCCCTAATGAAATTCTGTATAAATTCATATTTCGCCTGAAGTTAGTATTTTAAGCGGATTTGTGGCCCTTGGCAATTTCCACCCTGAACGTGTGGGTGAGAAAGGGATGAGAATGAGATGAGAGAGGGAAGAAAAGGGAGGATCGTGCGTGGTAGGCAGGCAGCTTGTCTTCCACTAAATCCAGGATAGAACAGGGTTACGTGATTCAAATCTAGATTCGATGCTATCTCTCGGGCGCCAAGTCAAGAAGCCCCGGCGTGTGTTATCGGCCTAGAAATCCTGGGCCTCTGTAATTCGGTCGTATAGCCACGAGCCATGTTGGAAATCACAAAGACTACCTACCACCATCTCGTCTTTCAATGTAGGAGAATAAAGGCTTTATATGTATTTTATCGTTATAAATATATATATATATATATATATATATATATATATATATATCCAACTTAAACCACCGTTTCTAGCACGCCCCCATACCCATTAAAGGTATTGTATGATTGTCCTCCGTCTCTTTCTAACTCTTGTTGCCTCCTCTATCGAATAGGGATGATTTCTAAGCGCTAGAGAGAGAGGAAAAATAAGATTCATCTGTCCCAGTTCTACCTTTTACGAAGCACGTTTTCTGATCCAAGTTTTAACGTCTGCATCCAAATCCGGATACCGATATCATTTCGAAACTACTATACACTGGAACTTGGAATTATGGCTTTTGGGTTTATGTCCATCCGTGAACTGCTGGACTCGTGTAACCTATTTTGCGTTTGGATTGTATGGATTTATGTCCAAGGCAATTTCTCAAGTCGGTCATAATTCCAAGTTTTAGTGTATTTGACTTTCCTCATATTAATTCATTATCTTACAAGGGGACTATCTATTTTTCCGACATCCGTCGGAATTTTTTTGTTATTCATGCTCCTCCCAATAATAGGTGATTACCATCTTGTAATATTCCTAAAGAATAAGATATGGACTTTTCAGCCATTCTCGAGAAAAAAGACTTTCAAATAACGACGAACGTTGCGTGTACCGCTGTGTGAGACTCTTTCTACTCCCGGTTAGATCAGGTGGTAGCACTCCGAGTTTGTAACTAGAAACAACCAGCTTCGTTAAAACATGTCATTCGACGTGAAATTCATGATGTTTCGTTATTATTAAATTTAAAATAGTATTAGATATTCTTATTATTTTGAAACGAATACTTAATTTAATGAACATTTTTGTCAAAAAAGGAGTAAAAAAATATGAAAATTAGTACAATCAGCATTGTTTGTGAAATAGAAGTTTGTCAAATAATTCTAAAGGTTATCTAAATTAAAAGAATTTTATAGATTGATAAACATACAGAAAATTTCAAATTGTATTAAAAGAAGAAAGAAAAGCAAAACTTGGCGAGATATCCTCTCTTTTTTACATTCTCGTCTAGAGAAGGTATTAGATTTGTGTAAAATTTGACCCCCCCCCCCCCAACTGTTTTTCCCATTACATGTTCATAGGGCCCCCGATACCCATAACACCTTATCTTCGCAGTCTTTTGGTATTGTCG
>JAAAKG020133807.1:0-14049 GCA_010014905.2 Druon quercuslanigerum | reverse complement strand
ACGCTCTCGTTATTAGTGTAATATGTTTTGCAAGTTAAATGTGATTATTAGTGCATAATGGGGATTTTAATACCAGAGTTGCACCAGCCCAGCACCAATTTGCATTTTCGTTTGTATTTGCAAAGGCGGTAGTCCTTGGGTATCTACAATCATATGAGCAACACTAGAATCCGCAAAACCTTGGATTATCTTCAGTTACGTCGCAACGTGTTATAATTGTGAATATTCGTGCACTAAAAACATTGAGAAAAAAATTCCACCCCTCAGCATAAATGACGAATTGAAAGAGTCAAAGCAAGATTTAGTACCCCAGAAATCTAATGCTGAATACAAGCTGGCCTTCGAGGAAAATGACAGATGTAGAAAATTAAACAGAAGAATTTTCGATCAGTGGCCATCATTATCAAAAAAGATTCTTTTCGAGGGACACTCTCGTATCATTTCGGTAAAGGCTTTTGGACACTCACTTTTCAGGGTGCTTTATAGGCGCATAACATATGGTAGAGTTGAATAAAATATATTACATCAATTGTAGGGTTACACACGTCTTTACGCGGGGAATTCAATGTTCACAGGAACATTGTTCACTACTCGTCCTCCGAACATTGACATCCCCGCGGTAAAGACATGCCTAACCTTACTTCTGATTGCCACCTTTTCCTATCAAACAATCTTAGATTTGACGTTTGGTCTACATTGGACCGTAAATAATTTGATCAATCCCAATGTATTAAAGATCTTTTCACTCAAAAATAAAAATCGGTCAAATTACTTCCAGTAAAGCACACAGTCGTATCTAAAGGAGACCATTTTGCAGTAGCTTCCTTTAAAATCCCGAAAGAAGAAATCATTAGTAAGTTGGAATCCACAATATATATCCTTCCACCTAAAAAAGCGAATGACATACGACGTAGGACGGCCAACATTTTACGCCAACCCCAACTTCTCTCCTCAAACTTCCTCAAAAACCGCAATTAAAGAACTCAATGGAAATAAAGACATTACAATATTACCCGCAGACAAAGGCAAATTAATAATAATTTTAAAAAACTATAACAACAAAATCATGGACCTTCTAACTGACGATACATACAAAAAACTGAAAAAGGGCTACACAAAAACAATATTTATTTAAACAAAACCCCTTCTAAAAGACACTAAACTTGACGACGAAACAATATGCAAATCAATACTTACCAATCGCATCTCTTCAAGAGTTTAAGGACTCCCAAAAATTTATAAAAACAACATTCCACTCAGGCCGATAGTCAGCGCAATAAACTCACCAACTTACAAACTAGCACGCTTCCTCGCTAATGTGCTTCCTCGCTAATGAGCTTCCTCGCCAATGAGCTTCCTCGCTAATGAGCTTCCTCGCTCTTTTGATTTATTAAATCTTAAATCTTAAATTAAATCTTTTTCAAAGTTCCCGTCTGAGCTCATACCTAGAGCACTGTCTCAATAATACTTACTTCTCTTTCCACAAACAATTCTATAAAGAAACCTCAGGAGCAGCAATAGGATTCCCAATCTCACCTGCGATAGTCAACATCTTTATGGAACACCTAGAAATCAAAATCTTCAATCAATCCAAGCTTAAACCGGAATTTTGTTTCCGTTGCATTGACGTCACTTTTGTCATCTAGTGATATGGACTAGGGAAACTAAATAAATTTTTCGATTTCATTAATCGATTACACCCTAATATCCAGTTCACCATGAAAATCGAACAAAACGGAAAATTCCCTTTCTTGGACGTACTAGTTTACAAAAGTATGATAATACATTCGGACATGAAGTTTACAGAAAGCCCACTCATATAAACAGATACCAACATGCCTCCTCTCACTACCACCCATTAAAAAAACAGTCGGTCATCAACTCCCTTGTATAGAGAGATGTCTCCATAACAGATAAAGTTAGCTTACAAAAGGAATTACAAAACGTTAAAAAAATTTAATATATAGCGATTACAGAATGAAACAAATTGATAAAGCAATAAGAAAATACATTTTTTTTAAACAAGCTAAAACAACCTAACAAAGGCAGAGAGAGAAAAACGACTACCGTCCTACGCTGCATCCAAAGTGTCACAGAACAAATAGGAAGAATTCTTAACAAACACAACATCCAAACCATTTTTAAACCACTTGCGAAAATAGGACAACTTCTAAACAAGCCTAAAAACAATAACGCACCTCTCAGTGATCCAGAAGTATATAAAAACCCTTGTTCGTGTGGCAAAGTCTATACTGGAAAAACCGGGAGAGCGCTGAGACAAAGTATAAAGGAGCACCAAGAAAATATAGAGAAGCAATCAAATTGCTAAAATACCCTATTAACATCAATAGGGACAATGGTTATAATACTAATCCGATTTGGCTTTACGTCCTCTCGGATTAAAAAAAAATTGAATGGTCAATCAGGTGCGACCAGTCCCCATGGTGGGGCGCTCTGGCTAATTACAGGCATCGCAGAGATTATATATAAGAAGCAGATAAGGAAGTTGAAAAGGTCTAAGGCAGCAGAGCTGGGCGTTGTGAAGAACGAAGCGTGGCTGCTTGGCATGCAAGATGTGAGGGAGAGGTTAAAGGGGGTAATGAAAAAAGTATAGAGAAGGGCGGGATTCCATAGAGGGTGCAGGGAGGGGTTTATCGTACCACTGTATAAAAAGGGGATACGGAGAGACAGAAAAATTATAGAAATGCACAAAATTAGCGGCCGTATTCAGGGGAGTGGTTCTCGGTTCCGCTTGCGGTCACGATTGCAACCGTCGACCAATCAGCGCGGATCGTGCTGCACGCTAATTGGTCGACAGTTCTAATCTTAACCGTAATCGGAACCGGGGATAGCTCGTCTGAATAAGCTTTTAGAGAGCGAAGAAGTACTATTGACAATATTTACGCTTTGCCGCAAGTGGTGGATAGAGAACTAGCCAAAAAGGCTGTAGATTGGGGGATGTAGATACGGATGTAGATAGGGGAAGGTTGTGGGGGACAATGGAAGAGAAAGAAGTGGATATGGAAAGTTAGCTAGAGGCCGGAGTAGTTGGAGAAGTTAGGGTAGGTGGAGTCAGCATATGGTCACTCGCATATGCAGATGACACAGTGCTGCTAGCAAAGAGCGAAGAGACTTTAAAAGAGACGATGAAAAGGTTGAGAAGATACTTGGACAAAAATAGGTTAGATTTAAATGCGGACAAGTCGAAGGTTATGTTGTTCAGGAAAGGAGGTGGGAAAGATAAGGGTGGGGAGTGGAAGGGAAAAGCGGTGCAGGACGTAAAAGAGTTTTTGTACATGGTCTTCCTTTTTCGCTAGAATAGGGGAGAAGGAGAACAGACGTAGGGTGGAAAGAAGATAGAGGTTGTCACCTGCGTCGCGGCGACAACCCGATTGGTCACTGTTAGCGCGCTGATTTTAAATGATATAAATATTCTTATTTAGTATTTATATTAAATAATGCTTGAAAAATGCCCAAATAGAATTGTCCTAATCATGAAATAATATTTTCGGGTGACAGATACAAAAAATTCTATTTTAATGAAATAGAGGTTATGAATTATGAGTTCAGAGATATAAATCATTTTTTTGGTCCCAATGAATAATCTCGTCTCTCTCGAATTTTAAAGTTCAATTTTGGTTTATTTGCGACATTGTGACTTAAAATAAAATCACTAAAGTTACCAAAAATGAACTAAGAATACTTAATTACTGCACTGAAAAATGTTTATCATACATTTTTTTATAATAAAGAACAACTAAATCACAAAAAAGTGATTTTGAATTTAAAGTCATTTAAGCGCATGAACCACGCCAGTATTTATCTTATTTATATTGAAGAATGGTAAAATATAATTCTATAGCCCATCTTAATTTCAAATAGACCCTTAGAATAATATAACCGAATTTCATAATTGCTCTTAATTAAGAAAGTTGTAATCGTTCCAGATTTTATTAAATAGAACAGAGAAAAGGTACATACTCCTGAAAAATTCTTATTTAAAGTATTCATTAAAGTTAAAAACGAATAAATGGGGTTCAGGTAAAAATATAACTTCATTTATAACATAGGATCCTTGAAAAGTGTCGTTGTCTCCAGCTGCCGATTAAATAAAAAATAATTTTTAATCAAATACGTTAAATCGTCTAACTCGTCCAACATATTGCTTAAATAAACTGCTCGAATTTGCAAAAACTCAAAGATATTCTAAGCTTGTATATTCAGAAAAACAAATGCCTATGTATTATTGTAAATATCACAAACTTCACTATGTTATTTTACAAAAGTGAGTAAAATTACATCCTCTAGCGATGTAAATACAAGGACCTTCGAACAGCAGTGAGAAATTGCAAGCTCGATAAAAACAGAATTACACATTCCCTCGTATTGACTTATTTGAAATATCGCTGTTTTTTCAAAAATCTTTTGCATTAATCAATTTATTTATTTGTCCATAAATAATTCATAATGTTGTATTTTTTTTTGTTCTTATTGTCATAGTATTTAATTTATATTCACATGTTCAATAAGTATACAAATAAAAAAAGGTAATTAATAACATTCATAAAGAATAAATTCGTTTGCAAAAAACTTTGAAAGAGCGAACTGTTTTTTTTATAAAAAAAGAACATTTACAATGTTTATTCTTGCATGATTGCATAAAAGTTCATAAGGGAATTGAATATATAAACCTTTCAATAAATAAGTTCAAATATTGGGCTTTAATATTTCCGAATTTAGTTTGGAGTTATAATCCTTTTTAACAAAAAATATTGTCCCACACAAAAAACACACTCCCTAATGTCAAATGTCTACTTTTTGAGACCTTCTGATCCAGACGGTAGCTTTGAACAAATTGAGAGATTCGATTGGGCTTTTCACAATTAAAAATTCGGAACCTATGAATTTTGGCGACTAAAAATGGAAACAAATTGCGTTGAAAAAGTAGGAAATAACGCACTTAAAAACATTTTTTCATAAGTCAGGAAATTCTTGGCGAGCTTTTTGGGGCTGACAAGCTATCTGCGATGAAGTAGTGAATAGATGCATAGTTCAGAACTTTTCTGGCAAATTTTTCTTTTCCTGAATTTCTCAAGTAAAATTTTAAAGGTAATAATAAATATTTTGACGTAAGTACTTTTATCAGAAGAATTTTGATTACGCTTCCTTGAAAAAATATATTAAAGCGCATATATAGCTATTATGCTTATTATGACAAAATTAGCATTGTTCAATTATTGTTACTGGTACTAAGTTCTCTCAGAAATGAATCGAAAAATTATATTAAATTTACTACATAAATTTTACAATATAATTTAAATTTATAATTAAAAACATTTTTTAATTTGGGATATGATACACAAAATTTTATCAAGTATTAAATCAAAAATAAAATAATATCAAAAATGATTTTATTATACAATTATATTATTTTCTTTTAATTCATTTAATTCATAATTCGTTCTAGAAACATTAAAAATTACAAATTATTGTTTTCATAAAATAAGAACAATGAGGAAGGCAGCAGTTACTTTATAAAATCTGATTTTACATCTAAAAACTCTAAAATAAATAAAAAATATTAGTTAAAGCAATTAATTATTTTTAGTTTGTTTTAACTCAATGTGGTTATAATTTCCTACGCCTTAAAATTCTAGACAAAATAATACTTTAAATTTCATAAACTCTAAAAAATAAAAAGAATTCGGTACAAAATATTTGAATCAAGAATTCTTTAAAAATTTCAATAATTTTGTACAAATGTACTGTGATTGATTTAACCGCGTTGAGTTTACATGTAAAATATTTAATTTTTTAAATAAATATTATTGTGTATAGAGTTTTCGCGTGTAAAATTAGCGCAGTAGAATTTTCAAATATAGAGTTTTTTCTGGTAGAACTTCTACCGTCCCTTTTCCAAATAACAATATTCTGCTTTAAGTATTAATTACTATTACATTTTTTCATAATTTTCCAGTAAATTAATTGTAATGTAACTAATCGATGGGACGTCACACCACACATTATCTCTAAACCGACCTTGCCTTCGTCGCTTCGCATCGCCTCGCACGCATGTCGCTATTTTCTCGCCTCGCACGCATGACTTCATTTTCTCGCGTTGCCTCGCCGTGCCAGCCTCTGCCTCCACAGCTAATCCCTAATCCTCATCTACTATTTACAATATGTACAATGTTCCTAAATCAATTTCCTCTCCTATATACAATCTTTCCTTCTCCATTCCCCTTCCTCCTTCCTTCTCCTCTTCTCCATCTTACTCAACACCCCCTTCATCCATGCCACTGCCCTTTTGTCCCTCCTTTCATGCAAAAATACCTCCATGTTTATTCCACCACTTCACACTCTTCCAAACAGTGTTTCACATTTGCATCCCTCACACTCCATCCATCTGCAATCCATTCGTTCTAAAATACCTTTCCCTTTCCACCTCCATCCTCCCACCCCTACTTCTGTTCTCCTTCTCTCACCAACATTCCCTAACCAGCTTACTTCCCCCCTCTTCTAAAAATTTCTCCACATATTCACACGCTCAGCTCGCCGTTATAATCCCTAAAATCGTTCTTCCTGTCTCCCTCCTGACAATATAGTGCGGCGTATTCCTTGCTAACCCCAGTGCTCACTTTACATACCTCTCATGTATCCTATTTACCTCCTCACTTGCCTTCCACCCTCACACCTCCACTCCGTAAAATAAGACACTCATCACTAGCGAATCAAACAACTCCATTCTCCTTAAAAAATCAGCTGCAAACAACCTCTTTCTCAACCCCCACACTTGCCTCATCACCACATTTGTCCTTCTTACTCTCTCTTTTATATGGCCATCCACTCCACCATTCTTTCGGAACAGGTAGCCCAGGTACACAATCTCTTTCACCACCTGTACCGCGTTTCCTTTCCACTTCCCTTCCTTTATCTTCCCCCTTTCCTGAACACCACAACCTTCGACTCGTCCATATTTAAATCTAGCCAATTTTTGTTCAAGTATCTACTCACCCTTTTCATCATCTTCTTTAAAGCCACTTCTCTCTTTGCTAGCAGCACTATGTCATCTGCATATGCGAGTGACCATATCCTTATCCCTCCTACCACAACTCATCCTACCACTCCGGCCGCTATCTTACTTTCCATATATATACAGAAGAAAAAAGTTAAAAAATTATTGCAAAAAAAAATGAAAAAACTTTTTGATTGGGTTTTTGACGGAAAACGCTATATTTTTTCTTAAAAGCCCAGATAGCAAACGTGCGAGGCAAGTTACTTGAGCGGCATGCGAGGTATGCGGTTCGTGCAGGGTGCGAGACATATGGGTTGCACTGTGCGAAGAGCATGTACGTGCGAGGCATATGCGGCGCACATGTGTTGTGGCATTAGTCATACATAATATATATATGTGAGGAATATATAAGGAAAACGTTTCAGTAATCATGGCTTTAGTCCCAGTAATCGTGATGCCGATTTTATTTTCTTCTTATTTCATTTATATGAATATAATTTCTATTTGCTCTTATAAAAGGCTAAGAATACGCGAGTTTTATAATTAAATAATCCTTTTAATATATTTTTGTAATAATATATACAAATTATAACCAAGTTTCACGATTACTGGGACCGTCATTATTACTGGGACACTTGCCTTTGAGTAAGAAGTACATTTTTTTGTTCAACACTCGGACTTCACCTCAAAGTTATGGCATTCGATCCCAGAGCCGGTACCTCTGGAAATTTTTGTATTTACCTTTACCGACGTTCAGGTGGTTCGGATCCCACCTTAAGCTGGTTTTCCCCATTTAAGTTTTCCCCATCGTGCACTTGACTGCAACCCAGCCCGTCAATGATGGAATAATAACAGGTTTTGTCCAATATGTCGGGGCACACTGCTCTCATCACATCACTTGATTGCATTATAGAAATTCGTCCATGACTGATGATATATACCGGTACAGCTGCCTGCAAAACTTTTCCAAAAAATATAAAATCCAACTCTAACCAAAAATGCCTTCGACATGTTGTTGAAGTATATTATATATACTTTGCAGCAAATTTCGTTCTGAAATTGCATCCTTTTTCCATTTTTTTTCAAACTTCGCAATTTAGTAATAGAGACGCACCAAATCCTCTTTCATTGTGCTATCCCACTTGATGCTTTTGATGTCGAGGTGGTTGGCTGCAAGTAAATAACGATAGCCAAAGCATCCTCAGCAGACACAGTGGATGTTCCACTGCTTACCGTTTGTCGCAGATGTTCTAGCTGGTCAGCTGTTTGATTAGTCAGTTCTACCTGAACATCTCGAAGCTCGCCATTACCACTGTCGCATTTGCTGTGGCCCCAGCGGCGGCTCCAGGGGCACCCCGACAATTCTCGGCAAATGACAAGCGTTTCAAAATCTTTAACATACTCTCCATTATTATTTATGGGTTTTGGTGTTCTGTTTGGTCCCTTTCCTCTTCGTTATCTACCTGTCTAGAATGGAAAAACCCTGTAAGTAGCATTGCTACAGCCAACATACCCGTCAAAGTAATGAGAGGAAAGCTCAAGCTCTACCGCGACATCAACAGAGAATACCTTTGGCAGAGAAATTTGGGCAAAGTGTTAGAAGAGAACATCATAGACTCTTCTTAGCTAATTACCCAGAGCTAGCTACCAAAATAAATTAACAGAATCTGGCAGATCTAGAACGCTCAATATCTGTAAACAGATTACTTTCGGCTGTTCATGTAGCTGCTATCAAAATGGAAGTGGAACAGCAGCTTCCTATTGATGAACTCCCCTTGGAAGACGTGAACAACGCAGACTTGATTGAAGGCATAGGTGCTAGCGATAATGAACGTCATAGACTGGTTCCATTAGAACCACATCCGACTATTAATAGCGATGATGTGGATAGTGAATTCCCAGAAAAACGATAGCACCTTGAAAGCAATTTCGTTCATGCTTTACTGGAGTTCAGATATGTAGAACCAACACTAAGGCATTTTGCGCCCAAAATGAACAACACAAATGATCTGCGTGCACTAACAGAACATCTCAACAGCAAGGTTTTACCTACGTATTTAAACGTAACACAAACTGCGTTCGAGGTTCAAACTCTTGTATACTGTGCAGCTGTGGCAATCGTTAGAACGTTGGGCCGAAGAACTAGACTTGCAAATGCAGTTTTTGTCTCAGCAAGGGATCGAGATCCACCATGGAATATCAGGTGGCATATGGATGTCAGCAAAGTAAGCTGCAAATTGGGTCAATTAACTCAATATAAAAAAGGAAATAGAACCAGAAAGCTGAAAAACCAAGTTATTAAATCCTTCGCCACATGGAGACATGAACACCATCAATATTGGATGAGATTATGGACTCCCATCGACAGAGACTTGATGTTCTTACTGCTCGACTGCAACGGTACAAGAACAGTAGTGCACGAAGGCAACAAAATCAAAACTTTGAGACAGATGAAAGACGGTTTTATCGTGAACTGAGTGCAAAGTAAAATAACCAGAAAGACACCGAAGTCCCTCAATTGGAAGATATGACAAACTACTGGTCGGGTGTTTGGGAAAAAAAAGATGCGTAATTCAAACTGAAGAAAACTCGAAAGCTCCAGATCCGGAAATGGTGCACAACTTTTGGTACCAATATCTGACGATTGTGCATCATGCGTTGGCAAGGTGTTTTCCGAAGATCATTGAACACCCAGATCTGATGCAACTGATCGATGTCGCAAAGAAGTTTTCCAATGATATGCACATGGAATTCGGACTAGATAAATGCAGAACAATGCATTTAATCAGAGGGGAATTAGGAACCGCAAAGTTAGACAACAAGTTTGAAAATTACATCGAGGCAATGGCTGCTGACAATTCATATAAATATCTGTATATTCTTGACTCTAAGGCTATTCAACATACGATAGTTAAGACGAGCTTAACGACTGCCTTCACTGCGAGACTCAGATTGATTATGAAGAGTTTTCTCAACTCGACAAACAAAATCAGGGCTATCAACACAAATGCCAACTCTGTCCTTGCGTACTACTTTGGCCTCATCAAATAGACTAACAACGACCTTGAAAAGTTCAACAGAATCGTCCGCGAAGAAATGACGAAGCACCGAATGCACCATAAAAATTCAGAGATTGAACGGGTAGTTCTACCACGACATATATCGTGTAGGGGTATCGTGTAGGGGTGCGAGACTATTTTAACAGCAAGCGAAATGTTGCGCTTTACAGCACCTTTTGTAAAGCGAATCTTGCCTACACGTCCTAATATGGGGCCTTGAATATCAAGCAACATGAAGTGGATAGCGAGGCATCCAATATTTGGCTAAGAAAGGGTGTTCTGTATTCAGAGATAGGAGGATTCGTCATTGCGGTACAGTATAAGGTTGTCAGCACCAGGAATTATCGCAAACACTTTTTAGATCAAGACGTGGTTCACCGGTGCCGATTATGTGGAGATACCAACGAATCCATCGAGCAAATTATTTATGGCTGTCGCGTAATGCCTCTGAGAGAATATGCGTGCATACATAATCAACAAGTTGCCCTATACTAATATAAGATTACATTATCCCTTTGAATGTTACTATCTAAAGGGATCATTACATCTGAACCAATCGACATGACATCTTGATGCGAGAAAAAAAGCTGGAAGAGTCCACTTTATCGACATTGCTTGTGCACTAAACCGAAAGTTGCGTTCAACCTATACAACCAAGATCCACAAGTATAGGGACTTAAGGCATGAAGCAAAGTCAATGGAGAAATGTGAGTTCATCCTATTGTGATTTCGGGTACAAGAATTTTGCACGGAAGATGCACTGAACATCTTTAACATTTAGGAGTCAGTAGGGTACTGACAGCAGCTAAGAATACGGTTTTATTAAACACCTGTCGCAATGTAAGAAACTTTATTGACCAACAGGATATCTCTCAGAAGGCATCCAGAGGTGACTGTTGCCACCTCCAACGCTCGCTTTCGCTCGTAATTGTATACCTTCAACATCATCGCAGGAGGTTTCAAGCATCGTACTGAATTAACTTAAAGCATCCTAATCTCTGCATCAGTTCACTTAGTCCGTGGTTATGATGTATAAACGAGTTCACCCGAGTAAAAGTTTTGAATCAAATAAGTAATGATAACAATGTAAACTATTATCGTTATATGAAATTAAAAATAATATTGTTATTATAATTAAAGATTGAATTTATTAATATTGTAAAACTTGTTCTTTTTTATAAAAATTAAAACATTCCCGATTTTTAATAAGAATAAATTAAGAAATTAGTAAGAAATATTGAATGCAAGATTCTTAAACTTTAATGAATAATGCATTTTATTTATTTTTAAACTATAATTTGCAACTTTTATCCATTATACAAATAATTTCAATAAGTCACAAACGTTCATTTTGTATTGAAATAATATTTCAATCTTTGTCAATTTAAATTTGAAATTACTTTTTTACAAAATGAAACTGTTGATATAATTTCTACTTTCAATTTTTATTTATTTTTATAACTGTAATTTGTACTTTTAATTTGAAGTTTAATATTAAATTAAGTTTATAATCATTTTTTTAAATTTTAATTGGAAATAAAAAAAGTTATTTAAAACGAGCATGCATTTGTTGAATAATATACGGCGTAGCCGCCGTGCCGCACAGTGGGCCAAATGGTTTAAAACAGGTAATCAAAAGTAAAAATATTATCAGATTTATATGAAATTTATTTTGCACGTATTTTTTGTGTCCCTAATTTCAAAGCTACTGTCATAATTTCGAAATTCATCATGGCAGGCCCAATATGTTTTGAATGTTTTGTTTGTTCGTTGTGATCCAAATTTGGTCGTTGGATTCTACAATTTTATGAAATCCATTTAAGACGCATTGTTTAAGAAATCTAATACGTTAGCCAAATTATTAAAAAAAATGCACTGTAAGAGCATGAAAATTATTTTATAGTATTTTTTGGAATTCTTGATTTCGAACCTCTTATTCAGTTGCATCCAGTAAAAGTTGAGTCAGTACTGCCAAAATAATAATTAGGTAAGCAAATAAACAATACATAGATATTTATTTAAATTTACACTTTGAATGTTTCCCACATCTTAAAATTAATTTTTTTAATTTTGCGTATTTTTGGATGCTGAAGATATATATTTATCATTATATAACACTATGTACCAAAAGCTTACAAGAATCGTGTTTATTTGGATTTTATTATATTTCTTTCTGCAGTTTGAAGCGCTGATTCTGAAAATATTCTTCTTGCTTTCGCAGCAACAATGTTTTCGAAGATATTGAAGATTAAATATTCAATATACAACGTAAAAAATGTAAAAATCATATTGCGCAAATACAAATACTTTAGAAACGAAAATTGTTGCTTGCAATTTCGTATTGTACGGATAAAATATACGGAAATGTTCCATCAATCGATGAACAAATTTTTCTATTCTAGAGTTGTTTGAAATTTTATTTGAACATAACGTGTGGGCACTCGGGCCTCACTGTCACTGGCATAATCCAGTTAAAGATCTCTTAGACACCTGCCACAGTGCCCAGGTAACAGTTCCATTATAAAAATTCCCTGCAACACCTTTATTTTTCACTTCTGTTAAGAAAACCCAGTCCTTGGTTGTAGTATCATTGCCGAATGATCTTAAAGTTAACACGTAAGAAAATGTTATTTTTTATTTTTTTTAATTATATTTAATAATTATTTGGATGAATAAATTTACAAAAGGAACATTAACTAAATAGAATATTAAATATCTAAATAGGGAAATACTAAAAACTGTGTAAATTAAAATATCTATTTCATAATATTGTTGTAACAGGTAAACACTCGCCTCAATGCGCTTACATTCCTGCCTGCACGGGGAAAAATAGATATTGAAAAGTAGATATTAAAAACATTGATTTTTAACCATAATATCTATTTATATTGGAAGCATAAAACGTGTGCTATTAATAGTTAATATCTAATATATTAAAAAAGCAAAATTTTATTGGAGCAATATCGTTGACGTGTACCGTGGCGACCAAAGATTTTAGCCGGGCTTTGTTTGTATTTTGAGCATTTGTCGTGTATGTCGTGTTTTTTCGGATATATATTACGCTATAAGTTTTGATGAAAAATGCATAATTATGAAAAAAGGCGAATGCTTGAGCATTCGGATATCAAAAACAGAGGACTGCGATATAAAATCGTTTTGCGTTTTATAGAAAATAGCATGTTTTACAGATATTTTTTGCACCATTAAAAAATATTTCATGAATATCTTAGATTCTGCCTATTAATATCTTGGATATTTGCAGTGATAATCTTCTGTTTAATATTTACAGATACTGTTTTTCAATATCTAGATTTCAGTCCCATAGTTAATTCGCTAAGGTATTCACCAGTAATATCTAGATAGTCTGTACTAATATCTATTTTTCTCCGTGTGTGTGTGTGTGGCCTTCATAATTAACGTCCAATTTGAAAAAACGCAAATTGACGCAAAAATCTTTCATAATTCTTTTACAATAACTTAGCGTTTCAACATTTTGTGAATTTTTTACTGGTGTTAATGCAGTACCTCATAAAGTTGAGGAATATATGTGTATACATCAGGCATTGAGAGCGATTACTCCAATTTGTTGAACTTTAAAACCTTAAAAATTGACCTCAATAGTTCATGAAAAAGTAAAACCCATTTTTGTACTTTTGATCGCCATCTTGTACCATCCGACCCACTGTGCACCGTCGGTTGAACGGTACTCCCCGACATCTTCTTCCGTCTGAATCCACTCGAAAAAGAAATGTCATTTCGAATGAAAGTGAATGTTTTCGTACTTTAATCAGAATGATTTCATACCAATTTGAATAAAATTTTCAATCTCTCTGAATCCCGCGCAATACGTTAGAAAGTTCAGAATCATTTTGTTGCGTTCCACGACCCCATGAACAGGTCCTTTTCTTTTGTATATTGGCACGATAATCGCTTTTTTCCAATCACCTGGGACTTCTCCTAATTCGATGCATAGAT
>JAAAKG020133806.1:0-14049 GCA_010014905.2 Druon quercuslanigerum | reverse complement strand
AGCCTGCCAGTCAACTTTGGCACCACCAAAAAGCTGCCAGTCAAACTTTTTGTTAGTTCTTATCATTCAAATAATCATTCCCAATGGGTTTTCAAGAGTACTAAAATGACGTTTTTTTACTCGAATTTTTGACATGTTTGACAGCCTGCCAGTGAACTTTGGCACCACTCAGGAGCTGCCATTCAAAATGTTTGTTAGTTGTTGACACCTAAACAATCATCCCCAATGGGTCTCAAGAGTACTAAAATGTCGTTTTTTCACTCGAATTTTTGACATCTTTGACAGCCTGCCAGTCAACTTTGGCACCACCAAAAAGCTGTCAGTCAACGATAAATTGTTGCAAAATGCACCAACAGCTGTTAGCCAGTCAACGAGTTTCGAACTATTGACCATGAAAACTAAAATGAGTACTAAAATGACGTCCATAGAATTGTCGCGGTCAGTCTCGTCCTCTCATTCGTGAACCGTCTACATTCTGGCAGCACGTCATGTATGGTTTATACTGCCCCAGTAAGGAACTGAATGGTATAATAGTTGAGGAGTACCCACCTGAACCTCATCCTGATTGAGATTGTCGGAAAATAAGCATGTGTGATTCTGCCCTTTTCAAACTTATTCCAATCAGTCTGCCACAAGCGACACGCTTCCCATCTAATTTTCCGCTTCGTTTCATTATTAATCTCGTTTCGCGTCACTGTAAGTCCTCCACTCTTAATATCTTCTCCGTTCCTGAGACTATACAGGGCAGCTCGTTCTTTGAGAAGATATTTTACCGGTATGACTTCAGCAACAACTCATGAGGGCGCATCGCTGCATTAATGTAAGCCGTCGGAGATTCCTCTTATTAGCCCAGGGTAACCATCCCGCTGCCGCATAAGCGACGATAGGGATGAATAGCACTTGTTAAAGCTGGCGGAAGATATTACAGTGTATACCCCATTTATGATACGCGATTTTCCGAAAGCTTCCGAACAATTGAATTAACTTCGCGCCAAGATACTTAGCTTGCTCGTTCATTCTCATTCCCTGTTTAAAGTAAATTCTAAGTATTCGTACCGTTTCTTTCAGTCTTAATGGTGTTGCCGTAACTTTAATTAGCTGGGCTCTGAACCTCGCGGCTTTTTTCTGTTTCACGTTATACTTTAAGTAAGTAATCTTGGTTTTCGTCTTAGATAACTCGAGCTGCGTTTCCTTGCACCTCTTATATATGGTACCACCTGCTTGCTGCCCCATCTTTTCTATTGACACGCGTGTATTTTCAGTTATTATTGCCATCAGGTAATCTGCATTACCGATGAACCAGATACCGAATTTTTTCTCCAGTATATGAAGGAGCCGGTCAAAAGTGATGTTTCAAGCGTGCGGCCGAGTACCGAGACCTGAGGGCATCCACTGGACGCCTACTTTCATACCTCACCTTCTTCCAATGAGATCAAAATGTTCCTGTCTGTGAAGTAACTCTTGAGCACCTCAAAGGCATTCGCTGGACATGCCCTATCCCTCAGACCCTGGAGTACAAGGGGTCATCTGATATTATCAAATGTTCCCGATGTATCAAAAGATATTCCCAGAGCATATTTCTCAACTAGGTTTTGGTCAACGATTCGACGAAGGCGCACAATTGAATCCTCCTTCGAGCGCTTTTGCATAAACCGAAAGAGCCAGTCCGAGAATCGCTCTTGTTTCAAAACGTTTTCCCTTAATCGTTCAAGAGCAGCCGCTGAAATATTTTCTCGACAACCGAGAGAAGACAGACGGGACGATATGACTTAACCTGAGCAGGATCCTTTTGCTTCCTCTTCAGGAGCACTCGTATTAAGCCTTTCTCCCAGGCACGCGGAAAGACATGCCCACTTTAATAACTTTGATTCGATTAGATAAGCACCTGCTGACATTTGTTGGGCAGGCGTTTGAGAATTTTCACAGCCTCTTGAATTGTGAACTCAGGTTCATCAGCCTCAGGAGTCCGTTCATTCTTACCTAGTTCACCAGCGTTATCCTCAGTCGTATGCTGAACATCGTCCGGTACAAAGGTTTTGATGAACTATTCCGCTACTTCTAGTCTATTGATTGCCGATAAAGCATAATCGAGTTTAATTGAGCTTGGGACACTCTGGTCTTTGAGCTTTTCTGTTTGTATTTTGTATACTATACTTCACTTATTTTTGTTCCCCTCTTTTTCAACAAAATCTTTGCAACTACGGAAGATCTCCTGATCTCCCTGTGATATTCGCGAAGACACGCCTGATACAGTTTTCTGCTTGCATCCAGAGTACAAGTATTTTCGACAGAGTGTACAGACATTATACTTTAGTCGCGTTAGCACTTTACATCACCAAGGGTGAGACTTACTAAACCAGGTTTTCCGTGGCATCGAAGACTCACATTCATCTACAATAACCTTAGTCAGGTCTTGTGCAAACTGTTTCGTACTCTTCTTGCCATTAAACTTGATGCTGCTCAGAATAGTGTCAACCGACTCTTTTAAGCATCTGCCAAACCTCTCCCTATTGATCCTCGTTAGCAAGAGTCGCCTCGGTTCAGACTTTTGAGATTTGCCGATCTTGGCAGCATCCTTACGCTTGATTGTAGTCTCAATTACGTTATGGTCGTTGATTGTTAACCTGGGTAAAATATTTTATGATGTAACAAAAGGTAATAGATTTCCGTTAACCATCGTTATATCAATATGACGCTAGTATGAGTAACGTTATCTATTCTTTCATGGGAAACTTGACTCGTCTTGTTAACGTAATTTACAAAATTAACCCCGAAACAAGAGGACGGCGCTGCATCGCGCCTACTCAATACAATAACTACGTCCATGCTTAGTTTGTCATCAAAAAGCGTATGACTTTTCTTAATTCTTTGTACGGCCATTTTTGTTTTTGTTTAAAGTTTAACCCGGATGCACATGCCCCAGCAAAATCGTTAGAATTAGTCCGAAATTCGCGCTCATTACTGATCTCGAAACCACGCCTATTTCCCATATGTTTATCAATCGTCCTAAAGGGGAAAGAAGAAGATCTAGTAAGTATTGCAACTCGGCTACTTCCCAAACATTCCCTTTACATTTACATTTACATTCTTTCGCGACCAAAGCGAAGAGAATTCACTCTGTCACGGTAGAAGTGCTGAGATCGCCCCAAATTCAAACCTCCAGCTGTCACATCAACTTATCGGATAGCACAAAGACTATCGTAGGTCTCTGAACGACAATGGCAGCGACGAAGGTTCTACCGAAGCGACATCGGCAAGGCTTTTCTCAATCAAGGCGCAAAATTCTTTGAAAAGCCACATCAACTACCGACAAGCTAACTTAATTTGCTAGGCTACCTCTAGGATTAACGCCATTTGACAACGCAGAGAGAAAGAAGCGAGCACTAGATAACTTACGTCGGGGGCACACTTCTTCGCCAGTCTGAACTTTCACACTAAACATCTCAACCGCCCGGACTTCGTAAAGCCGGGACAGTATCGCACCTCCACAGTCGACATACAAGGGTGGGTTCCGTTTCCATACAACTTTAACGGAGAGGCGACTCCAATAAGTACACGCCCTATATAGGGAGCCAACCTTTCAAGATCCACCCGCAGGGGACACCATGCCTGTCATTACAAAGGAAAGTCTCTTTAAAATTTTCTTATGACTAGCAGCAAGTCTACTGCGTGACAGGAAGAATCTTCATGACTTATTATGCAGCTCTACCACCTTTGGTCACCGGATTCCCATGCGATTTCTAGTCAACTGAGAGGTTGCAGCATTAAAAATCTCAAATGCTGCTAAACCTCCCACTAGCACCCGGGAGGATACGATCTTAAAATCCTTTTGAAAAACCTCCCTTCCCAGGTCTAGTGCTGAGTGTTATGCCGAGACACCTTTCCAATTCAGGGTGGCAGATGTGGAGGCTATGTTCTGAAGAGCAAGACCATGTTCTTGGCAGGTGCCCGCAGTCACATCCGGATTCTGTTGGTATTTCCGGATCTTGTTATTGTGAGCAGTTTTGAGATGAAACTGCTCATTAATAACCTGTCCCTCAACGAGTATGACGTTTGAGTCCTTAATCAGCAAAAGCTCACCTCCATCTACAGCGTTGTAGAGTCGGTTAGTCCAGTACTTCTAAACATCACCAAGTGAGGAGAGACGACCGCGATTATGTGTGAGTCTAAGCTACCATATCGCTATCTCCTTTTCGAGAAACTGATTTCTTCAAGCCAAGGTGCTCTTTATGTCTAAGTCCCTTCAGTCTGTTCAACCGGAGCAATGGGGCCATCCATCGTAGTGATGGTACGCTTAGCCCTCCATAAGGACAGACGAATGGACGTAATGGCCGATCTTATGACCATATCGGAGCTGTTTAAAGAACCGATCAAGACATCCACAAGCGCTAGTTGGTGATATAGCTTCTAGGTAACGTTACATTTGAGGCCAAATAACCGATGTTGTGGTATGAGTGGCGCATCCAGTTTATCTGCAATTATTTGTTCAGGGCTAGCTCGGACTCCCCCAGCCCAATTGTAACGTACATCCATAGCTGTCCATTCGTCTCCCCTTTTGATGGATTTCAACCTCCTCCCACCAATATCGAAGGTGTTCTCGGTGCCAAGCGTCATCTTCTTATCTCTTCCAGATGGAAGGAAGCCCAGCGTAAAACTTTTGTCGATGTTAATCGCCAAACCACAACTAGGGAGATATTCGCTAATACGATATATTGAGGTCTGCAGACCTGCAGGTGTACTGGCGTATAGGTGCAAGTAATGTACATAGGTAGATGCGTGTGCATGTTTCTCTTCTACTGTGACCCCCAACACCTGGCGATAGACGTTCAAGATGTCTATGTGTCAGTAGGTTGAAAATGGGCGAAAATGTCCCTGACATTGTAGAATCGTGTTCCCACCTCTGAACACGCCCTCATATAAATGTCGAGTAGGAACGTGTTATCTCTACAACTTTCCTTGTTCCTAAAACCCCTCTGCCTCTCGTCAATATTAATTCCAGTGACCAGTCTTCCAGCAAGAATAATGTGGAAGCCCCTTACTATCACCGATGGAATGGTGATAGGCCTGTACTTTTTAGGCTCGTTCTTAAACCCCTTCTTTGGTATGACGATCGTGTGTGAAGCGAGCAGACACTTTGGTAACTCCTCACACCACATTAAGAGGTTATACGGACATAGAAGCACTTCATCAGGAAAGCTTCGAATCTGTTTCTTGGTTAGTCTGTCCGTCCCTGGTGCAGTTTTACGTGACTTCCGTACTTTTATAACCTCCTCAAGGGGCATTGGTACCGAAAGGTTCGGCTTTCTTAAGACCCATCCAGGATGGGCCTGGCCTCGGATCGCTGTGTGCGATCCGAGAAAGGTTCCATGGCCTCCCTATGTACTTGCTTCTACGACTTTTCCTTCGAGATGTTGGCGGAACAGGTTGCCTTGCGGGCCTACGATGTGCCCGAGGACGACTTGTGGGCAAGATGTTCTGCAAGTAAAGAGATAGGCGACATATTTGGTACAGCTCATGTATATCATAGGACCTATTGTCCTGAGATGGTGGCTTCCCTCTCCTCTATGGTAGGATCTAATATGAGAGAGCGTCTGCCCTGGCGTCTTACGGGCTGCCATCTGAGCCACTATTTCTTTATACATTGTGCACCGCCTATGTCCTTTGACCGCCTCTAAGGTTCTGTGCCGGAAGGCCACCTGCAGATTGATGTTAACATTGATTCTTCGTCCATCTCTTTCTCGCTGCACCAAGAACTCGACCTTTGTGAATGCAAGTATCCTAGTTTCCTCCTCAGTTCATCTTTCCTTCACTCCTTCGGTGTTGGTCGTTTCGTCTATCAACTGCGGGTGTCGGTGCCTGACCTGCTGTCTCATACTGATGTTTACATCTCTTATGTAATAATAGACCAGCACTCGACTTGCATATCTTGCCGCGCCTCTCGAAATCGCATGAGAAACTTGAATTGCTACTCGGATGAGCTGCTACAGCCAGAACCGACGAGCCAGCTGGCACGTCGTTGTTTGGTGGAGGGCCATCCGAGAACCCCCTGGTTTTACTTCTCTTTAAATTTGTGCCGGCTGAAATGAGATGCGGCGGGCTGGCAATCCTCCCTTATATATATCGACACAACACCGTTAACCCATGATAATAATAAGGGATAAACCAGAGCAACCAAGACTCCTAAGAGAGTTATAGTTACTCCCGCCACTTACCGGCGCTTGCTTGAATTTCTTTACGTTGACATTCAGAGCACTGGGCAGAAATTACATTGCGTCATCACCCACGAGGGTCAACGCAATACTTCGTTTTAAATAGACCAAGCTTGGGAAAAATTCATCTCTCTGGCCCAGCGGGAAGAATTCAACTAGGAGATCGAAAAGCTATCAATAAATGAAGAGATAACAGCAAGGTCGAAGTTAAATAAATTGGGCCCTGTATTGACAGGGGGATTCCTGCAAATTAGGCGTACAATAAAAAATGCTGATGTAGGATTTGATAGAAAATACTCATCCAATTACAGATCTCGTGATCAGGAATGCCATTAAAAATTGTTTCACGTGGGAAAGAACGCTACATTATACGTGATTCGAGAAAAGGATTAGAGTGTAGATGGTAGAGTTGCGGTTAGTAGAATACTGTATGCATGTGTGAGATGTTTCCGAACCAAACCAGAAGAAGAATTCTATTTAATGGGTGATTTACCAAAGGCGCGACTCTCTGCGATACGACCTTTCGAAAATATACGGATTGATTTTTTGTAGGTGCAAACACCACTAAGGCTGTGAAGTTCCTAAAGCATTTACAAAAGCTTAGACAGGATTTGTGGAAAATAGGCTTATTAGTCGTTTCAAGGGATGAGAACTTGCCACCCCTACGATGACTTTAGGTAGAGTTCTTGTGACTCATTCTGGCGAAGATAGAATTCTACGCGTAGTTATTTTTGAAACTGGAAAGGGAATATTTAAAAGAGGAGTGAAAAAGGTGTCACCTCTTCCAAAACAAATTGACGATAGTCCCAATTGAACGGGATACGTTCAAGGCGGACGGCATTTCACATAGCGAATTAGGAATGTAGAATTATAATAACAGCGCCACTTTAAATCAAGTAGATTTGAACTTTAGTCCCCGACTAGCTCTCGAACGGTTAACTTGTTTTGAATTATACAAAACGTATTTTAATTCATTTTGTGACAAAGGCGGATTGGAATTTTTCAGTGAACAGGCAATCGAGTCCGTTTACTTTGAATTTAAAGAGATATGGATAAAGTGTAAAGTTTGTCAAACTCATCCGGATTATTGTACTAGATTATTGAGAGACTTGTGCAAACGTAATAGTCTTCATTTGTGACTATATTTTTAAAATGTTGAAAATAGTTCATGTTTTGAAATTCTATTATCTCTCTCGTCTTGTCCATGCCAGTATTAATTAATTAATAATATAAATAGTAAAAATAAATAATTTTTAAGTTTTCTGTAATTGATGGTTTTGAACCTTTACTTCTGACGATTTGCTTTCCCAAGGATTAGAGTTAAAGAAAACAGTGGAAAGTGCCGATGCAATATATTCAAAATAAATTTTAATCAAAAATGCAATAAGTTATAAAGTTTCACAAAAAGCAACCTGGACACGAGACTATAACTTCTCCTCTATAAAACCTAGAATCGACTTTTTCAGTTTTAAAAATGATTTAACCTTCTTTAATTTATTTTCATACAACTTTTATGTAGGATTTGCAGAGAATGAGATATTGTGCAAAAAAAGATTTAATATTTGTTCGCTGAAAAATCACTTTTAGGTGTCATAACTTCTAAACTATTCACGCTGGAATATAGCTGTAAACCGAATTGTAGAATCTTAAAAAACAAATGTCTTCTACATATGTTTAAAAATATAAAAGAGATCGGAAAGTCAATCAATTTTAATCACACAGGAACTTATTTTGAGCGCCAAATTAAAGTTTTTTAGCAAAGAATATGTTACTTATTACTTTCTCCTTTCAAAACGAATTTTAAAAATGGATAAAAAAACACAAAATAACGAGTTATATTAAAAGGGGACCTGATGATTTTTTCATTTTCTTTCAAAATACTCAGGAGGCATCCCCAAAACATAGTTTCTGAGGAACAAACTTTGGCCTCCTCATTTAAGTCGAATTCATTTCTCAGGAAGCGTGTGTGGTCATTCCATTCGCTCTCATATCACTTATAGAAATTCTTAAGACTTGAAAGAAAATGTTCAAATATACGATAGAAAGCCAATAGAAACGTTTTTATTCTAATAAATTTGAACTTTTCTCCCTGATCACTCAGCTTAACAATAATGTTTCTAATGTGATGAAAACAACAACAAAAAAGTGTATAAATTTTAATTATGATTTGGACGATTAAAATTGAATCAACTTAATGCTGTTTAATGCTGTGAGGTAAACTCGAATATTGGAGACAATTTAATTCTCTTCAGCGAGTGATGATTTAAGGTCATTCAATGCCATTAAATTGCATAAGGTGGCCTTGAAATTTAAAGTCAAATGAATGGTATTTGCCTAGTAAAAGTTTCGAGCAGATGAATAGTATTCAAATTCGTACACAAAATTTGGCAAATGAAGTCAACTCAATTACTTTTGTAGAGTTATTATGTGGATTAAATCTATAATATTAAATCGTTTTTAAGTTTTATGGTATTTAAATACGTTCTGATGAGCGGACCTTCGGAGAAAAGTTCCGATTATTCGTAGAATTTTTGAGTTTTATGATGCATAAGGATGAAATAGTACCAATCATGCAAGTGTCTAACTAGAATAATTTACCGTAAAACTAAGGTACCGTTATTGTAAACAATATTGATCTTTCAATTTGTATTTTCAAATTTGATCAAAAACTATGATCCCACTGCGTTTTTTCGAAGGTAATATGGAAACGTGATAAATGTTAGTTGAAATTAAAGCTGACACGCAGATGGTTAAAAACTGCCGCTATGCCAGTGCCAAGTCAGTCAAAACTGCGATATATTGGACTCTTAGTGGCAAATTTATTTAATAATCACTTTATGTGTAGGAACGCAATGCGATCTTACTATATTATAGGGGGCAATTAGTGCTTTCGGAAAATGTAATAGTGCCATCCTCCACCTGCTCAAGAACCCTCAGCACAAAAGCCTAAAGCACTTGCTTACAGTTAACCATTAGTATCTGCTAGGAACATGATAAGAAAATAATTAAATGAAAGCCGAAAGCCCCCTATAAACGAAAAGCTCATCCTGTCAAGCCTCAAGGCAACAGAAATATGCGGGACAGGTATTTCTTTGGAGAATTTATTTGCTTGCGCTGCAATATTTTAGACGGGAGGCTCCTGTTATAAGAGGCTTCATCTTCGTGTTTAGTTACGGTATTTAGTTACGCTGTTTAGTCTAGTCTTATCTAGTTGGATGTCCAAAAAAATCCACGACATTGGGAAAAAAGTTGAAAAGTTAAGAAAAAATCGTGATTTTAGGGTTTTATAGTCCTGGCTGAAACTTTTGGTTTAGTTTAAGTGTCCATCCACGTCTTTGATTATGAAAAATTATTTTTGCTACTGTTAAAAGAAAAAAATATTTGGTTTAAAAAACTTACAACATTTTTTTCAACAATTTGTGGAACAATTTTTTGGTTTCAACATTTTTATTTTTTCAAAAATTTTGTTTCAAAACATTTTCTCGCAAATTTTGTCACTAATTTTCTTTCATACTTTTCTTTCAAAAATTTTTTAAAACTATTTCATTTGACTTTAAAACGAAAATGTAAAAGAATAAAGTTTTGTGACATACTCTTAACTCTTAACTCTTAAAAAGAAATAACTGTTCCGCATATTTCTACATATTTCTATCACCTTGAGGGTTGGCAGGATGAGCTTTTCGTTTACAGGGGGCTTTCAGCTTTCATTTAGTTCTTTTCTTACCGCATTCCTGAGCATATATTAATATGCAACTGCAATCACACCCTTTATTTCTCTGTGCTGGGGGTTCTTGAATAGGTGGAGGGTGGCACTACCACCTTTTCAGAAATTACGAATTGACCCCTACAATGTAGTACAGATCTCATTGCGTTCATACACAACAGGTGATTATTGTATAAATTTTCCGCTAAGAGTCCGATTTTATCGCACCTTTGACCGACTTGGCACTGGCACAGGGGCAGTTATTTAATCGTCTACGTGTCAGCTTTCATTTCCACTAACTTTGATCACGTTCCATTATTACCTTTGAAAAAAGACAGTCGCAACACTTACAACGCCATGTGGCGCGTCGATGTCGTTTCCGGCGAACTTTACATTTAATCAGGAAGAAAAGATGCGTTAAAGAGCGGGAAAGAGCTGGTAACGTGTGGCCATCATCGAGAAAGCGTGTTGCATATCTTTTTGAGAAAGGAGAATTGATTACACGGAGAATTAAGGATTGAACCATTTTATTTGTGAGAAAAACTTAAGCTCATGTGAATGAAAATCTTCTCTCTTTCCTTACTTGTTTCTCTACAATATTAAATATGATTTATTTTCTTGACATGATTGAGTAACCTTGCTCATAAGGTTAATGTAAATCTTTCCGGAAATGTGTCTTATTTTTCGTATAAATCTCTTTTTATCTTTATGTCTTTTTCGCAGTTTTCATCTCTTACCTGATTAAATTTTACATCAATAAATAATTCAATTATGATAAATTCTTAAAGAATGGAGTTTTATAAATGTCATTATCGTTGATTCGACCTTGCTCAGTGTTCCCTCTCCCCTCGAGCTAGTCCAAATTATTTTTTCATTTTAAATTTATTATTTGGATTCATCCTTGGATTGGATTTACAGGTCGTCGAACAATGTAACCTGTTGAGCTGCTGTTTGTGAAAGGTAGGTCATTCTCCACCTAATTCTAAAAACCTTATCGCAATTATTCACAGCGATATCACGGATGAACTGGATTCTAAATTAAAGCGAGCACTTTATGCCTGCATACGATTGATCTATGAATTACCGAAATATGAACACATTACCCTATATCGGTAATAAACGGGATCTATTAATGTGGCTAAGATAGGAAAATTTTTTGCGAATAATATAATTTATAATCTCCTTTATAAGAAAACTCTAAAATACCTTGTAGTTATTTTTGAAAACAGAAATGTGACTAGCTCCTCCCTGTAAGAAAAACGTTCCTTACAGTTTCACGTAACAAATGTAGTAAGTTGCAAAGACCCTTCATGGTGAGTTCATTCCATAAATTTTTTTTATTGTTGATAATTCTACTTTCGAAATTTTGCTCTGGTAAATTGTAAACTTTTTTTACTTTTAGCGACGTTTTTGCGCCATAGTATTATAAAAATTAGATCTCCACCACTTAATAAATATCGCTTTTTTTATTATATATGTATATGTAAAGCAATTTCAGTATAATTTTCAAATGTTTTCCGGTCTTAAAACATTTCCAGTTCAGTAAACACTCCTAATACGCATGTAAAACCACAGCTCCCTCGTCGGCCATATTTGCAAAAATAATTCTAAGTTAAAAATTCGTTTGTGAGAAAATACGCTGCGTAGAAGTTGAAACTCAAATTTTGTTGTACATAAGCATTTTTTATGAGGATTTTCCTTTATTACAGAACAAGTTGCAAGAATTCATAGAACTAGAGGAAACAAGCGGTAGAGTTATTGAAGAAGATGTAAGTTCCAAAGCACGATGTAGGCAGGATCTGCAGCAGAAGATGGATATAGATGACAGTGATATCATTATACAAGGTAGCACAACCACGCGACTTTCTCGTAAACAGGTGCGTAATATATTTCATATCATACCATAAAAAGATCTGCCCGCCGCCACCACTGCGTTTTTAGGAATTCTGAGGATGCTCTACTGCGCAGGACTCTAGAGCCTTATGGGAAGGTCTTCAGAGCCTCAGATGTCTCTGAGGGCCTTTACAATAATGTAATATATATGGTAGTCGACTATAGGTTGAAGAAGAGATGGTTCCGTTGCTCTAGATATAAGTGAAACTTTTCTATAAAGAAATTTTGTAAAGTACCAAAGCGTTATGAATTCTTCAAATAATACACTTAACTGTTAACTTTTTACTAAGTAAATCCAACATCAAACTCAGTTGTTGTCCTGGAACTTTACAATCTAGGATAAAAATGCATATTTTTTTACACCTAATCAAAATCGATTTAAATTTCGCCAATTGACGAAAGAGTTCACAGGAGCGTCCTCACAGAGCAGCTTGCTGATTACGGTACCAAGCGAAGTCTGCGTTTCATGAATGAGTCCTCCTCATTTCATGTAATGTATTAGCTATGTAATGTTTTAGCTATAGCTTTTATTTTACCCTTCTGAATTTATCCTATAATGATTTTAAAACATAAAAATTCAAACAGTATGCACTGGACTCCGTACATTTCAGATTCAATTGGAACTGGGTTTGGATTAAATTGGTTCAATTGTATATGTTGCGAAACAACACAATACATCAAATTGGGCCTAATTAATTTAAAAAAAGGCTCCGCTGTCTACTTGCGACTATGTGCGCTGTACCCAGAATGGTTGTCCAATATATAAATTTTACCGAACTGAATGTGTTAATGAAAATCTCTAAACATGTGCGGAAGAATATTTTAACGAAAAAAGTATTGAATATTTTTCCTTAAGATGCCCACAAAGGTCTAATGACCCTATCCTATTTTAAAAAGCAGCTTGAACGATGCCAGGTCACAGAGTTCTTGCAATTCCCTGATCTTTTCGCCCTGCGTATACTTTATTTTAGCAAGCGGATTGGTTACTGTTAGCGCGCTTATTTCAAATGATCGAGTGTGCAAATGAATTGTGTACAACAAATAATAATGGTTAAGAAGTAAAATTCAACAATTATTTTAACTTTTTCTTTATAGGTCTGTTGTCTGATAAAAGCATTGGTATTAATGATTTTACAATGTATGTATGTATGTATGTAGGTATGTATGTATGTATGTATGTATGTATGTATGTATGTATATTAAATCTCTCCCTTTAACGGGTTTGAGAGTTTCCGCTCCCTGTACATATTTATATCTACATTCCGCCCTTACTCTAACTTATCCGCTGCTTAAACTCTAATTTTTCGCCTTATTTAATAATAAAATTAAACAATAATGAAATAAAAGTGATACTAATAATAATTCTATTCTTGATACTATTATAAATTATATTAATGAGCGATCTTCCAGGGCTTCCGTTTCCTCTTACCACAAAAAACCCGATTTTCCACGATTTTGAAATCAACTTGGGCTTTTTACTCTCCTTTTTTGCGGACTACCTGTTTGGCCTTGCCTCTTCGTATCTGCCAGAATCTCACATTTCTTACCTCTAAAGCTTGTGAACATTGCTTGAGTCGTCATCAACAAGTTCCTCTCACCCTTCTCTTTTTCCGGCGTTTTTCTTAGAATTTTTACCTGCCTCTATGTTATCGTTCACTTCTTCCCTTTTCCTTTTTTCATCTGTTGATCCCTCTCCCCCACTAACCATTGCCTCGCTGCTTATCGCGCTTGCCCATTTTCGCAAACCCTCCAGTAAGCGGATTGCTTCTACGCTATGTGAGCGCTGTGCAGCTGTGTTGAGCTTTTCCAAGTTTGTCGGTCTACCTCACTTGCTACCTCTCCACCGGCCTGCTGCGGTTGCCGCACTTCCCAAACTCCTAACCGGCGTCTTGTACCGTTCGTAATCACTACTACTTTCTTAGCTTGCCTTTATACCCGCCTTATCCCCACTCCTTTGAACTTTCCGTACGTCCCCAGTCGGCCCATTACTCTCGTTCGCGTCGTTCATCTGCCGCCATCTGTCTGGGCTCCGAGTTACCGGCATGCTGATCCACTAGGGTGGCCCAAAAAATCGCATTTGAGAAATTTTAACGGGAGTCGATGCCAAATACTTCTCTTGTAGAAACAAATTATTGCCTATTTTTTTATTTTGAAATAAAATGATTTCTAGACTGATCTAGAGCGTTTTAAAGTTTTCTCTTATTTGTACAATTTAAAATAGAAAATTTTAAAAAGAACCTTCAC
>JAAAKG020133805.1:0-11588 GCA_010014905.2 Druon quercuslanigerum | reverse complement strand
TTATTCAATTCAGTCCAATCCAAACCAATTCAATTCAATTGAATTCCCGAGGCGAAGGACGATTATTGCAACATACACAAGGCAAAGTGTCACACACTATTTTTAATCACATCAGACATCATAAGCACAAATAGGTTACATAGAGTCCTAATATAAAAACCCAAGAGGTAATCCAATTCAATTCAATCCAATCCAATCCAAACCAATTTAATTTAATTCCCCAGACGAAGGAGTATTGCAATAAATAAAAGGTAAAGTGCCCCGCACTATTTTTAACCACAGCAGTCATCATAAGTTCAGAAAGGTTGCACAGAGTCTTAATCTAAAAACCCGAGAGGGAATCCAATTAAAATTAATCCAATCCAATTTAAACCAGTTCAATTCTATTTAATTCCGAAGGCGAAGGACGAGAATTGCAATAAATACAAGGCAAAGTGTCACGCACTATTTTTGATCACAGCATTCATCATAAGTTTAAAAAGGTTGTATAAAGTCCTAATCGAAAAACCCAAGCGGTTATCTTATTCAATTCAGTCCAATCCAAACCAATTCAATTCAATTGAATTCCCGAGGCGAAGGACGATTATTGCAACATACATAAGGCAAAGTGTCACACACTATTTTTAATCACATCAGTCATCATAAACATAAATAAGTTGCATAAAGTCCCAATCTAAAAACCCAAAAGGGAATCCAATCCAATTCAATGCAATTCAATTCCCGAGGAGAAGGACGAGTACTGCAATTCACACGAGACAAAGTGCCGCTTGGGGGTTAAGTGCCACGCGCTATTTTTAATTACATTAGACATTATAAGCACAAATAGAGTCAAAGTTACATAGAGTCCTAATATAAAAACCCAAGAGAGCATCTAATTCAATCCCATTCAAACCAATTCAATTCAAGTTAATTCCCGAGGCAAAGGACGAGTATTGCAATATACACAAGGCAAAGTGCCACGCACTATTTTTAATTACAGCAGTCATCATAAGTTCAAAAAGGTTGCAGTAAGTCCTAATATGAAAACACGCCGGGGAAAACCATTAAGTTTAATCCAATCCAATTAAAACCAATTCAATACTATTTAATTCCGGAGGCAAAGGACGAGTATTGCAATAAATACAAGGCAAAGTGCCACGCACTATTTTTATTCACATCAGTCATCGTTGCACTGAATTCTCATCTAAAAACCCAAGAGGGAATTCAATTCAATTTAATCCAAGCTTAACTAATTCAATTAAATTGAATTACCGAGGCGAGAAGGTTTATTGCAATATGCACAAGGCCAAGTGCTACGCACTATTTTTATTTACATCATTCATCATAAGTTTAAAAAGGTTGCATAGAGTCCTAATCGAAAAACCCAAGAGGGAATTCAATTCAATTCAGTTTAATTCCCGAGGCGAAGCACGATTATTGCAATATACACAAGGCAAAGTGCCACACACTACTTTCAATCACATTAGTCATCATAAGCATAAATAGGTTACATAGAGTTCCAATCTAAAAACCCAAAAGGGAATCCAAATCAATTTAATTTAATCCTATCCACAATAATTCAAATCAATTTAAGTCCCGAGGGGAAGGACGAGTATTGCAATAAATAAAAGGCAAAGTGCCACGCACTATTTTTATTCACATCAGTCATCGTAAGTTTGAAAAGGTTGCACAGAATCCTAATCCAAAAATTCAAGAGGGAATCCAATTCAATTTAGTCTAATCCAAACCAATTCAATTCAATTCCTAATGCGAAGGACGATTATTGCAATATACACACTGGTCACATTAGTCATCATAAGCATAAATAGGTTGCACCGAATCTTAATCTAAAAACCCGAGAGGGAATACAATTGAATTCAATCCAATCCAATCCAAACCACTTAAATTCTATTTAATTCCGGAAGCGAAGGACGAGTATTGCAATAAATACAAGAAAAAGTAACACGCACTATTTTCAATCACAGCAGTCATCATAGGTTCAAAAAGGTTGCATAGAGTCATAATCTAAAAATCCAAGAGGGAATCTAAGTACATTTAATTCAATTCAAACCAATTCAATTAATTCTCGAAGCGAAGGACGATTATTGAAAGATACACAAGGCAAAATGCCCTACCCTGTTTTTAATCACATCAGTCATCATAAGCATAAATAGGTTGCATAGAATCCCAATCTAAAGACCTTAAAGAAAATGCAATTTATTGTAATCCAATCCAATCCAATCCATACTAATTCAATTCAATATTTTTAATAACAGCAGACATCATAAGTTCAAACAGGTTGCACAGAGTACTAATCTAAAAACCCTAGACGGAATCCAATTAAATTTAATGCAATCCAAACCAAACCAATTCAATTCTATTTCATTCCGGAGGCGAAGGACGATTATTGAAATATACACAAGGTAAAGTGTCACACAATATTTTTAATCACACAAATATTTTTAATCATAAGTTCAAAAAGGTTGCACAGAGTCCTAATCTAAAAACCCTATAGTAAATCCAATCCAATCCAATACAAACCAATTCAATTAAATTTAATTCCCGAGGCGAAGGACAATTATTGCAATATACACAATACAAAGTGCCACACAATTTTTTTAATCACATCAGTCATCATAAGCATAAATAGGTTGCGTAAAGTGCTAATCTAAAAACCCAAAAGGGAATCCAATTCAATAAGATCCAATCCAATCCATACTAATTCAATTCAATTTAAGTCCCGAGGCGAAGGACGAGAATTGCAATAAATACAAGGCAAAGTGTCATACACTATTTTTAATCTCAGCAGTCATCATTAGTTTAAAAAGGTTGCACAGAGTCATAATCTAAAAAAACAAGAGGGAATTCAAGTAAATGCAATCCAATTAAATCCAAATCAATACAATTCAATTTAATTCCTGAGGCGAAGGACGATTCTCACAATATGCACAAGGCAAAATGCCCTACCCTGTTTTTCATCACATCAGTCATCATAAGCATAAATAGGTTGCGTAAAGTGCCAATCTAAAAACCCAAAAGGGAATCCAATTTAATTCAATCTAATCCAATCCAAACTAATTCAATTCAATTTAAGTCCCGAGGCGAAGGACGAGTATTGCAATAAATACAAGGAAAAGTGTTACGCACTATTTTTAATAACAGCAGTCATAATAAGTTCAAAGAGCTTGCATGCAGTCATAATCTTTAAACCAAAAAATAAATGCAATCAGCTGCAATATAATTAAATCCAATCTAATTCAATTTAATTCGATTTGATTCCCGGGACGATGGACGAGTAATACAATAAAAACGAGGCAAAGTTCTAATTAGGAGCCAAGTGTTAAATACTACTTTTAATCACTCCAAGCATCCTAGTTTCACATAAATTGAATAAAGTCCTAATCTAAAAACCTAAGAGCGAATACAATCCAATTAAATTGAATTTAATTCCAAAGACAAAGGAAGAGTATTTTAATATACACGAGGCAAAGCCGAGTGTCACACACTATTTTTAATCACATCAGCCATCATAAGTGCAAATAGGATGCATATAGTCCTGATCTAAAAATCCAAGAGGTAATCTCATTTCATTCAATCCAATTCAATCCAAACCAAACCAATTCAATTCAATTCAATTTAATTCCCGAAGCAAAGGATGAGTATTGCAATATACATACGGCAAAGTACCACAAACTACTTTCAATCACGCCAGTCATTATAGGTTAAAATAGATTAAATGAAGTCCTAATCTATATCCCTAAAGGAGATCCAATTCAATTAAATCCAATTCAACCCAATTCAATTTAATTCATTTTATTTCCCGGGGCGAAGGACGTATATTGCAATATACACGAGGCAAAGTGCCACTTACTATAGGCGAGAAAATGATAGGCATCTGCTTTTGAAGCTTAACAACTCAGCTAATATAATTCTAGCACAATAAAAAAATAGTTATGTTAAAGCTTATAGTGTTCTACGTAAATGAGCTTGGAGACGTTTATTTTTAAAAAATGTTTGTTTCGTGCAGATAAAAATTGTTGCTTAAAAGTACCAAAATAAACAACTGTATTATCTTCACTTCTTATAAATATATTAAAGTGATTCAAACTGGAAAATGTAACGGATAGGTTCAGTAATTATTTTCAATCATCCGGAAGGATGTGATAGTCATATTTTTTGTGAAAATGGCGATATTTTGAGACACTTTTTTTGATTGGAAAACAAGTGCCAGAGAGCAGCCCGAACCTTTTTTTTGCTACCGAGGACGTGAGGATTCAGAACCACGATTTGAAGAAAGGCACGAGCGGTCGGCAGCCAAAAAAAAGGTTCGGGCTGCTTTCTTGTACTTGTTTTTCAACAAAAAATAAGTCACTGATAAAATATGAATTTCGGAACCGAAAGATGAACCTAGTAAAGGAAAGTTTCGATAAATCGAGTCTTCAGACCTCTACTTGAATGTAGATGAATGCTAAAGTCAAAAATAGGGTCACACAAAACTAATAAATTCTTCTTTTGGAATTTTAGAAAAACTAATCAGTACTTCAGTAAACAATCCTAATTCGCAGAAGAAAAGAATTTACCATTTATATATTTTAACTTCCTGTCAAGCAAAAACGTGAACTTTAAAGATGACGAATTTTAAGTGTTCACGGCTTTAACAGCAGGATGAGCCTTGATTGGCCGAAAAATCTTGTAATGGCGTTGATACGAAACCTGCGATTAAAGGAAAAGGATCAAGGATGTAACTGGAGATAACTTCTCGGGATGCCGTTCCCAACTAAAGTACACTAGGATACACAAGTACACTCTTTGGATCAGAATCCGTTACATCAAAATCCTCGGACTGAAGTAGTCCCCACTCGTAAACTCTCCGTTAGCCGAGATAGATAGGCGCATGCGCAGTGAGTTCAAAATTTGTTTCAGCGACCTGCGTGATGGAAAGTGGAAACCCACGGCCCGTCCCGATCCGACGAGTCCCTACTGTAATCGCTTTTGAATTTGGTGTTGCCAGATATCAACCGATTTGGTCCTAACGATAGCGAATTATTTTCCAAGTTGTTCTCCTCGAATGATGTGAAACCTAAGTCGACTAATATTAATATAGTAAAACATCAAATATAAAAGTCTCCAGGACTAAGAACGTTGACGATAATGACCCGGGCCTGATCTATAGAGGTCCCACTCGCATTTTCGGGAATTGATATTAATCCTTTTTAGAATATTAACTTTTGGACTTCACTTCTGGGTACATAACTTGAAGAGGTGTCGTTAATAATAAACAGCATAAATCCTTACAGCATTCTAAAAATAATAAATAAGAGTTAAGGTACGGCTACACGGACAAAAATAGACGTTCAGTCTGACCTTCTGGTTGTGCAGACTGACTATACTGGAGGGTCAACTAGATCTCAGAGAGTTGAAATGATCACCTTTTATAGTCAGCTTGACCGTAACAGGCACATCCACTCAAATAATGACCCTTAAGTGCTAGAACATCGAAATTTTGCGTTCCACCTGAAACGGGTCCAGCAGACCTGAGCAAACTTCCAAATGAAATATCTCCGATTTAAATAAACTTAGCTGCATTATTTTGTTTAAATTTGAATTGTGACCCCAAGTCTCGCAGAAATGAGTATTGTAAAAATAGATATAAAAAATTAATCGCGTATAATAATTATTTTTAAAAAAATGATAAGACTTTTTGAAAAAAAACAGTTTGCTGAAAAGAACGTCCAGGTTCCTGGGACCCGTTCTAGCACTTGAGGGTTAATTATAAATCTAAAATAGTTCTGATATGAAGAAGCTTAAATTTGAATCTTTTTACTCTCTATCAATTATTTTAAAATTACAAGTTTAATTTGTCAAAACGGCAAGCCCCTAATTTTTTCCTCATAGTGACAGAAACTCACTGGTGTTTTTCAACAAGAAAAAAAGTTTTAACGGTTTCTGCTAAATAAAGAAATTCTTTTTAATAAAGAAAAATTACTTACCTATATTTGGCTAGATTAAAAATTATTTTTGAAGAGCTTAAAACTTGACTCATAATAAGTTTATGTTGATGATTAAGTTTAAATGAAACAAAATAAAATAATCTTCTTTTAAAAAAAATGGGTGCTTCATAATAGCAGTTTAAAAATCACAAAAAATGGCTAACTTCACGAAAATCAAAAGTAAACATCTCCATTTTCTTGCTATCACTAAAAAACTAAAAACTAAAACTTATCTTTTAATTTGTAAAAATTTCTTAAATTTCTTTTACAAAGAGAAAAAATGAAATGGGTACTGTTTTAAAAAATAAAACTTTTAATTTTTAAACAACATCCTAATTTTTGAAGAAATCCAAATTTAACCAAATGATTTATAGCATCCCAGATAATTTTTCGATATTTTGGGAAATCCTTTAAAATAGTTTAAAATCATTTCAAATTATTGCATAAAAAGCATTATTTTATATTAAAAACTAATTTGAATTTTTTGAACAATCTAAAAAAAATTATTATGACTTTTCAAACAAATTTTAAATGCTTTAATTTCTTTTGAAACTTTTTTAAGAGCATCTAAGGCTTTTAATATTATTTAAAATATTTAACATTATTGCACAAATTTGTTACATTCTGTAAAATTAAACAAATTTTCTTCAAATCTATCAAATTTTTTCTAGGCCTATTTTAAAACTTAAAAACTCAAAATTAAACTTCAAGAACACATTTTAAAAAAAATGTTTCGTGAAATATTAAAAGATTCATTTTAAAGATTTTAAAACTGTCAGAGAGCTTAAAATCAAATGTACCTATTATAATTTTTCACGGTATAATATGGGCTGATTGCTAATCCCTGATTTATAAAAATAATATTAAGCTTCCGATAAACTAAGAATTATGAAGCTATTATCGATAAGCAAATTATTTTCTTTAATTTCTTTAAAAATTTAATTTTTTTAAGTTATAGAGTTATTGCGTGTTAATAAACGCATAATAATTTTATAAGATTAATCAGTCATTTTTAATCTAATGTACTCTTTCATTACTAATTTTAATTTTGTTTTTATTTTTATATTGAGTTTCTCTTTATTTTTTTTTATTTTTGTTGTTTTCTTTGGAATTATTGATTTACATAATTCCTATTTTAGAAAAATCGTGAAAGTGAAGAACACACATTTCCTAATATATTTCAAACACTTTAAAATCAATTGAAATATTAAAAAATTCTTCAGTGCGTGGAGGTCCTCTAAATCGAGTGATTCTGGTAAAATCTCTATACATTTTTCAAAATAACAAAAATTCAACGATACCTTCTAAAATACTCTAATAGCCTTAAAACCCTACAAAATCCTTCCAAATCTCAGAAATCAATTAAAATCCTTCAAAACTCCTTGGAATCTTTTTAAATAATTCTTTAAAGTATATTTGAAGAAACAAATAGTTACATTATCGCTCAGTCTAAAAAAAACCTCTTGTAATTTTTAAACAAATTTAATAAAATTATATTTACATCACTAATAAAAAACAGTATCAAATAGTGCCAATATAGGCGTGAGCCTGGTATCCGAAAGAAATCAATAACCACCTTAAAAAATAGTTTTATCAACGAAACAGACTTCAAAGAACCATTCAGTGCAAATTGAGACAATTTTGGTTCTTTGGAAATGGAATTGGGTAAAGTCTATTCTCACGTATTCGAGCAGTATTGGTGAATCGAGTGCCTCTAACAAAGCAATTTGCCTGGACAAATGGGGTTTCCTCCTCTCATGGCGAGATGCTCAACACTTGCAGTGTAGATTGGCACAAGGGGCACCAGCATCCAATGCAATATTAGCAGGGTTGCACAATTTCAAAGCTGTCTCGTACAAATTCGAAATTCGAAGCCATTTTAGGACACCTCTGATCTGCAAAATAATGCCCGCATGACGCGTTAACCCATTAATGCCTGAATAACAAAAAATTTTACAGGAAGTTTGAGCTCCTCGATTTTTATGAAGCCGCTGTACGTTTTCTTAGGGACAAATTTTTACATGTGTATGAAGGGTCGCTCGACACGATCCAACCATTTAAAAAAGTTAAAAAAAATTTTGTTATTGTTTTTTGGCAATTGAAGTACCATTTGTAGCAGTACATAAAGCAGCTATTGATTACAGTTTGACATTGTAGAGTGGAATAGCTTTGGTACACGCTGTTTAAATTACTGCTCCACATTGTAAGGTTTTACTTAAAAGGTGGTTGACCTTGAGTTTTTCGATTGTAAATTAAAAACGGTGAATTGTAGAGTTAACAACTTGTAAGCTATCCCCTTTATACTGCGATGGGTAGTGGGATACATGGTAGATGGTGCAGTTTGAAATGGTAATACAGTATACCAATATAGGGCCTTAAACCGCACAAATATTACACTGTCAAATTGTAAAATATCCTTTTTCGTACTGTGTCAAGTTGTAAATAAAAGTGTTAAAGGTACAGTGTAAACAGAGGAAATAAATTTTACTGGGGGAGATTATATCTCCACTTTCAATCAGTGTTATTCGCTGAGACAATATTTTTGAACGAAAAGAAATATTCCTTGAATCTCTTTTTTAAAAATTTTATTTTTTAACAGATATAGCTAATAAAAAATAAGAAATTTTTAAAGGTTGTAATAATTTACAAAGCTTATCGAAAGTAGATCATTTCTTAACAAACTTTTCTGGCATTCAACTGTAAATTACAATTTTAGAAATTTAATTACAAAAATGTTGTTGCATTTTTATAAATTTTAGAAGAATTAAAAATTATAAAAATCAGGAATGGAGAAACATGGATAATTTTGCGGATAAAACATTTAAAGTAAAACCACAAACGTTGTATAGTCTCATTTGAAAGCAATATTACTAAAGTTGTATTTAATAAGAGCCAAGTTACGTCCTCTTCAAATTATGTCATTCAAAGTTTTGAATTAAATTATATCTATTTTTAAGGATGATCCAAACATCTTTTCTTCTACTAATAATTTAAATACACTCAAAAAATTCTTCGATTAAAAAAAAACTTTCTTTTAGTTAAAGAAAAATATTCATCAGCAAATCCTATAAAAAATTACTTACAATACAAGCCGATTAAAGTACTAAAACGTCTATTATTTATTGATATTTTAAAAGTAAAAAAAAAACAAAAAAAAAGTAATATCTTCTTTTGTCACTAACAAAATGAATTTTTTGTGCTCCAAGTTAAAGAAATAAAAGCGAATTTTCAACAACTGAGTTAAATTTTCAAACAAAAAGGTCAATCTACAAAAAAATGAATTTTTTAATATGATAGGTCAGCTTATATTCAAATGGTTAAACTTTTAAACAAAAAACTAAATTTTCTACGAAAAAAATAAAGGTTTTTCCAAAAAAAACGAATTTTCGAGAAAACACATTAATTTTCAACATAAATGTTGAATTTTGAAGCCAATAAGATTAATTATCTACAGAACAGTTAAATTTTTAACGTTAATTGTTTATTTCTTATTTTTCTAATCATACTTTTTTTCTTTTTCTATTTCTAATTAAAAGTTTATTTTTCTAATTCTAAGTTTCAAAAAAATTTTAACCAAAAATATTAATTTTCTACAAAAATGTAAAATTTTTTAACTCAAAAATATGATTCTTTAACCAAAAAGGTTATTTTCTGCCAAATAGTTTAATAATGAAAAAAATTTTTGACTTTTTAACTTTTAAACTTTAAGAGTAGGGAGAAGACAAAAATGAATGCAATATCTTCTATAACTAACAAAATGGATTTTTTGTGCTTCAATTACATTTCATTTTTATATGTATATTTCAATTCATTTTGGCGAAAAATATTTATCTTACTCATATTATCATTCTTCCAGCACTTACAAATCTCACAAAAAGTAAATGTGTACTGAACTTTCGAAACGAATATAAAGTAATAAATTCAAAGTAAAGTCACAATTAATTAAATATTCTTAAAATTAGAAATAATTAAATAAAATAGTTATAATATAATATTTAAATGAAACATGTCAAAAAAAATTCGACGTTGAAGCAAGAAAATTAAATATCACTTGGGGCACCACCAATTTTTGGCCCGGCACTGGTCGTTTCTCACAAGCGGTGAGAATTTTGCTGGTTATAATAAGGTTTACGTGCGTTAGATTAGAAAAGAATACGTTTCTCGCGTGTTAACTGTCAACCAAAAAACAGTTCGACTTTGAATAAAACAAGGCACAATTACTACCATAAGCAGAAATATTTCAACTGAATGGTTGAATTTTCTACCAAAATAATATAATTTTTAAATCCAAGAATTTTCAAATTTTGCAATTTATAAGTTACTTTAAAAGAAAACGGTAGAATTTTCAAGTAAAATAATTCATTTTGTAAATATTTGAATTATCAAAAAAAAAAAAAACAATTTTCAATAAAACTGTTAAAGCCTCCAACACAGCAAATTAATTTTCAACCAAACAGTCCACTAAACTGTTAAATTTTAAAGTTTAAAAGAAAAAATTTTGATCAAATAGTTGCATTTGTTACCGAACGGAATGAAATTTTAACAAAACTATTTAATTAAAAAAAATTAATTTAAACAAAAAAGAATTAGATTTTCAAACAAATCATACAATTTTTCAATACATTTTTTAAAGAGTAAATAATTGAAAAATTTTCAATACTAATTCCAATTTATTTATAAAGTAAAAAGATAAATTCTTATACAACAATATAATAGTTGATATTTTTACCAAAAAAGGTTTTAATTATAAATAAGAAACAGTTAAATTCATTAAAAAACTAATTTTATCCAAACAGTTCGAATCGCAATAGAAATAGATTACATTTCTACCATGCGACCAAATATTGTAACCAAATTGTGGAATTTTCTGCCAAAATAATATAACTTACAAACCCAAACATATTAATTTTCAGCAAAAAAGTTAATTTTCAACGAATTACATTAATTTTATACCAAATAATTGAATTTTCGAGTAAAAATAAGCGTTTCATACAAAACAGATACATTTTTAACTCTTAAATATCAATTTGCAACCAAAAAGTAAATTTACAACCAAACAATGTATTTTTTAATCAAAATTATGAATTTTTTACAAAGTTGCAGACTTTTTACCGACTAGTGAAAATTTTAACAATAAATATAATAGTTGAGATTTCAACCAAAAAATATTTTATTTTTAAATTAAAAGCATTTAAACGAATAACAAAAAAGGAACAAATTTTTAATAAAACTGTTGAAGCCTGGCCAGAAGCAGTTTAATTTTTAACAAAACAGTTCCATTTTTGTTTAAGATTTAAAAGAAGAAAATGATTTAAGAATTAAAAAGATAAATTTTCGATCTAAAAACAAGATTTTTGAATAAAATAGTCGAAATATTAAACAAAAAAGATTTGTCAGTCAGGAAAGAAAAAAATATCAACCAAACTGTTGAATTTTCAAATCAAAAAGACGAATTTTATACAGAACAGTTGCATTTTTTACAGAGCAGGATGTCTTTAACAGAAGTATTAAAAAAATAATTTAAAAAAAATTAGATTTTAAACTAAATATTAAACTTTTTAATCCAATAATAATTAATATTGTTTGAATACTTTTTCTAGTTTATTATTTTATTTAGGA
>JAAAKG020133804.1:0-36887 GCA_010014905.2 Druon quercuslanigerum | reverse complement strand
AGCATTGCGAATAATCCAACGAGCCATAAAAGATCCAAACATATTGACATAAAATATCATTTTTCAAGGGAACAAGTGGAGAAAAATTTAATAAAATTATTGTATATTCTTACAAGTTAACAGTTAGCTGATATGCTAACAAAGCCGCTACCAGCTGCAAGATTTGTGGAGCTGAGAACCATAATGGGTTTAGAATAAGCGATTGAGACTAATGTACATATTGTATGTAATGTTTTGTGCTGAAACAATATATATTAGAACGGTCTGATTGGATTTTTCTGGGTTTTCCCCAATCCTTGCAACGAATGTTGGGCCATATGTAACTTCCCAGAAAGTCCTGAAGTTGTATGTAAGTATGTAAGTAAGAATAATTGTCGTCGATTAATTTTTGAGGGGGCGTCGTTTCGTTTCACTCTTAGGAGTTAGACGTACCTTTCTTCTGCAATTTGAATAAACTGTTAAACACGTGAATAAACGTGAATAACGTGAATAAACACGTGTGAAAATTGCGTTGATTAACTCAATATAAAAATGGAAATGGAACCAGAAAGATGATAAACCGTGTTACTAAAATCAACCGCTGCGTCGGTACAAAAAAAAAATAGTTCACGAAGGCAACAAAATCGAATCTTTCAGACAGATAAAAGAAGGTTTGTCGTGCACTGCTTGTATAGGAAAGTACCCAGGAAGACACCAAAGTCCCTCAATTGGCAGACATTACTGAGAACTGGCCGGTTGTTTGGGGAAAAATGAAGAGATCCAGTTTGGACACTGCGTGGTTCCAATTGGGAAAAGCAAGGGAAAGCACTAGCCTGGAAATGGAGCTGACGAACATCACAGGTTTAGATGTTTCACCGGTTTTGAAAAAGGCAAGTAACTGGAAAGATGTAGGTCTGGACATCGTGCACAACTTCTGGTACATGTACCTGACGTATGTGCATCATGCGTTGGCACAGTGCTTTCAGAAAAACATCGAACACTCAGACCTGATACGAGGCTATATACTCCAGGGTACTACGTATATGATATCTGAAAAGCCAGACGCTCAAAACCCATATAAATTTCGACCGATATCCTCTCTTTCAACAATTTATAAATGACTTACAGCTATCATTGCAGATAAGGTATATTCTCATTGTGGCGAGAATGGCATCCTTGGAGAGGTAAAAAAGCATGTTGTAAAAACTCGGGACGCAGTAAAGGTCTATTCAGTATAGACGCTGTTGCCATGACTGAAGCTCGAAAACATTAAAGGAACTTGCATTTGGCATACATTGACTACAAGCAAGCGTCTTCTTCTGTGCCGCATGACTATTTGCTTAAAGCCTTAAAACTTTACAAAATCTGCCAACGCAAGTCGTGCGATGATGCTTTGTGGTAAAAGAATCAAGTATTAGGATCATGGGAAAGTAAGGATTACTATATCAATACATTGTATAATACTTATAATGTATAATGTATAATTGTAATAATACGCATTGTATGTAAGAAACTTTCTCGACCATCAAGAATCAAGGGACAAAAACCTGTGGAGTAACAGATAGTAGCTCTAAGAAAGCATCCATAGGTGACTGTTGTCACCTCCAGTACCCGCTGCCACTGCTTAATTATAAAAGCAGTAAAAGACGAGCTCCTAACTGCACCATGCTCGTAATTGTACCTAAAAATTAACTTAAAACATCCTCACTGAGCCGACGAAAAAGGAACCATTAGGCTTAACTCTCCTCAAGACCTGAAAATATTTACTTCAGTAACAAGTTAGCGTTTGAATCCCGAGGAGAGCAGGTACAGAGGTTCGGTTCTTGAGTTTGTGAACTGACTAAAAAAAGTTTCCGGGATTAAATCTCTGAAAGATCTAAACGTCCAGAATGCTAAAAAGTTTTACTCTCGATGAAAACTTAACAGAAGATACTTTCAAACGACCCCGAAGGGAGTGGACTCCCATCCGCGTAAGTCAAGTTTAGAACCTACTTTCAGCTCTCTGGAGTTTTACTCTCAGTCCATGAAATATAATTTTAATTTCTGAGTTTCTGTTTTTGAAATCTGGATAAAAGCTACTTTATAGTAATTTAGCAATTTTGCACTGATTTCAAATTATATTGTACGCGATAATGAGACAATAATGAAGTAATTCATTAATTAATTACTATTATACAATACATTAATAAGTAGGTATGATATTATTATTTAATATTGATATAAATATTGTATAATGTAAAATAATTACCATTCAGAAATATAAATAAATTAGGTAAATCTGAAATATGGATATATACTGATAGGTGTCAATCATAAGTGGTAATTATGAAAGCATATTCTAGAAACAAATAAATTCAAGGAAATAACTTCCTAAAATCTTTTTCTCTTATTTCTGGAAACAATTCTGCAGTTTGATCAAATTTTTTCTAGATCACAGCCAATCAAGGCCCTACAAGATTATCTTAATAAAATTTTAACTTTTGTTAAAAAAAAACGAAAATTAAAATTTTGGTCGCATAAGAAATAATGAATTTTTTCATTTCATCCACACTGAGAAGGTATTAGTTTTATGTGAAAACTGACTTTCGTAGAGTTCATCAAATGTATGTTTTGAGGCCCCCGAGTCTGATCGGATTGGATGGTAAGAAAGACCGAGTTTGTTAACCAGCCATTTTTGATATGAAGTAAGAAAATTCGAGCATTTTCAAAATGAAACAATTGAAAATGAACATTTGAAGCCAAATCAAGCGTTTGAAAAAGTAAAGAGAAGAAAAACGTGACTTCTTAAAGGTCCTACAAAGACTATCTTAAAAACTTTTCGAATTTTATTAAAAAATTGAAAAATTCAATTTTGATCGCATATAAACTAATGAAAAAGCAATAAATCCAATTTCTAGTCAAACAAAGCAAAATACGCAAAAGAGATGAATCGACCAAAATTGTGCACTTACAAAAGATGTACAAATTTGCCATTAATTGCTTTTTTATAGGATAAGTACTTTTTGTTTTATTTGTAAAAAACAAAATTAAAAATAAAAAATAAAAAATGGCGTACAAGCGACACAAGCTGAGAGAATTAATTTTTATTTACATTTTTTTATATAAATTTTTATTTAAATTTTATTCAACGAAAAGAGATCAAAAAATTTTCTACGATCATTTTTCTGATTGGATGCGCCGTTCTTGTTTTAGTCATAAAAAATAACCTTAAAAATAAATAGACAAAAGTTGTTCATTCAATAAGGTTCTACACTGTTGTTATGAATAATATTTAGACAGAACGGATACGACCTCCAGTAAAGTTTCTTTTCCAAAAGATTCATCAGCACCGGCACATTCTGATCGTTACAGTATTTCGGATTCGTTTTATGTGCCTACGTGCCTGTTTGAATCTTTTTCCGAATATCTGGCGGAGCAATGACTCCAATCTTCAGGAACTTAATGGCCCCTCTTTCAAGCTACAGTTCTCCCACAGAATATATCTCATAAGGAGCGCATTTGCAGCCTTACTTTCAGCTCACTCGGGATTCAATCTCCGTCCCTGGGATGTAGCGACCCCATCACCTGAGAGCTCCGGCTCTTGGCGTCAGCCACGTGGAATTAGGCTATATCCGGAAAGCCATGCTTCAGTTGGGAGTGAAAATAGAACCAAACCGAGGGTACGACCAGAAAATGTCCTCGGACAAATGAAAGGACATCGTTTTAAATGGTCGGACCACCTCAGAAGGGACATATTTATCTGTAGGCAAGGAAGCTCACCCGCGCGAAGAGGATAGATGCAGAGACTACATTAACGTTGGGTCAATATGCACCCGGAGTATGGTCATAAAACGCCTCAGTATTTAAGAGATCAGGTATCATGTATACTTAAAGCGGGATGTAAAGCTCTTTATGAAGAACATGTGAACTAGGATGGAATAATTAGCTGAAGATCATACTGCTATCCCTGATTTGCTCCCTGAAGATTTTAATCTCTGGAATCTGAACTGTATATTTTACGAGAAGGTGTTCCCCCTGCTTAGCGAAAATAGAAGTAATGATACTTCAGTGCGCCTGAGTAAGACTCGCGAGCGTATTGCTCAGCTCCGGTTTAAAGTAAAAACGGCGATAATAGCTCTTAGAGAGCATCCAGAGGTGACTGTTGTCACCTCCAAATCTCGCAGCGCTGTTTCGGTATCGCAACGGTCAAAGACGAACTCCAAACTACACTAGGGTCGTAATTTTGCACCTGCAACATCATGGCAAGTGATTTCAAACATCGTATTAAATTAACTTATAACATCCTCATCTCATCAGTCACTTGACATAGTCCGTGGCTATGATTAAAAACCGGGTTCACCCCAAAAAAACTTTGAAAAAAGCAGAATAATTATAATAATCTGATTTTCGAACATTGTTGGGTTAAGTTCTTATTCCATGCTGCCTTTCTTAAAATTTTGATTAATTTTTGTACATTGTTTACGAATTATGTATAACAAACTTAATTGAAGTGAATAGTTTTACAAGATTGTATTATTTTAATTTAAAAATGACAAAAATTGATAAACAAATTATCGCAGAAGATATATATTATTATTTGAGGTTCAAAATGACCCTTTTGGTTATAAAAAGAATCAACGTGCATTTTTGAAGTTTGAAATTCGAAAAATACTTTTTCCAGAAAAAAGCATCTGCATTTGGCGAGTGCCATAAGCTCACGTATTATACTTTTTCTTCTAACACAGAATATGCCTACTTTCGGTCACTTTGGGGATAATGTAAGGGCCAGTATCATCACTCATTCGAACCCGAGAATAATCATTATGATTGTAAAATCATAGAAAAACGATAATATATCCTACACTAATATGGTACTGAAAATCTAAAAATCACTTTTGACGAAGCCTAGATTTTTAAAGTCAACTTTCAGCTGTTCCTAAAGTAGCAAAATTGTCCAGAAAAAACGAAAGCTCACACCAATAAAAACTTAATAAAATTGTATACTTATCTGTCAACTGAGTCCACATAAATTGGACGTTAATGCGCTATGCTAAAGTCTCGTGAAGGAATAGAAGGGGGTCTGCTTCAATACGGTTTCCTGAAAATGAAATTACAAACATATAACCAAGCCTGGTCATGGATGAAGACTCTATAGTCTGACCTATATTCTGCAGGGAACCGTACAGAAGCACAACCCTTTTTTTCAAGTCTTCCCCGTTGGGAGCGACCTGGCAACGAAAACCAAACTGTGCGAACTCAATTTACACGTAAATATACAACTTTATTGAGTTTTTATTTGTTCGAGTTTTATCAGTATACTAAACTCTTTATTTGAAGCCTTGATTCATCTCGATATTTCCATGCAAGCTGGAGATAATTTTTCTTGTATTAACAACTCTGGTGACTACAATTTTTAATATTTTTGAATTTTCAAAGTTGGGCTTCATTCACAATTAGAAAAGTAATCAAGTTGAATTTTCTACATTTTTCCGGACAGCTTTGCGACTTTAGGAACAGCTTAAAGTTGATCTTCAAAATCTAGGCTTCGTCAACAGTGATTTTCTCCAGATTTCTTGCTTTTTGAACAAGAAAATTTTGTTCGCCAAGATACGAGAAACTTTATTTAACAGGTAGAAAGATTTCGAATCAGCTTTGCTAAATGCGAACTTAACGCTATTTTTTCACTGAGATAGATCAACCTTTTTTCAAGTGTCAATATTTTCTGTCCCGATATTAGAACAAGCCATAATGACCCTTTTCATGTGGACGACTATATCCATTTTTTAAGGAAACTTGGAACTATCAGAATAAGTTTATTTAGTAATTATTTACAAGCTACAAACTACGCAGCTTATGAAATAGGTGAAATGTCCAGAAAAAATACTTCAGTCCAGGCTTTAACCAAGATTTCTCTCGGTTATACCAGGTGGGTAGTCACCCTGGCGAGAGTAAAATAAAGTGCAAATGCATTGCCGAGTAAAAAAATGCGTGTGTACTCTATCACAACATTGAAGAAATAGTTCAGGAAAACAAGGTTCCAGATGATAAATAAAAAGTTAATGTGATAAGAAACCAAGTTATCATTACGTAGATTGAATAAAAAGCATATGATGCGTCCTAGAAAGAGAAAGAACGGAAGTACCTGCGAGAAGTTGGGTACACTCGCTGTCTTTCGCATCAGAGGTTGACCTTGTGCTTGCAAAAGTTCTTTCACAGCTACACTTTGCCTTAGTCGATCCAAGGTCAGGATGCTTTGCACAGCTGAAACGCCCCGAGTGTATTTTTCTAGCATTAACAAAAGAAAAAAGGATTTAATTTTCGTAGACATTTTAGAGATTTATCTGAACTTCCATCTGCTTTAAAAATCTAAATATTTTCTGTTGACGTTAGCCTTGAATTTTTAAAATTTAATGTGTCTTACTATTGGATTTCAACACTTTGACATCAATTGAGTGTAAACGTTACCTAACAAATGATAACGCCTAATAAAAATATTAATTTTAGTATTGCAATTTGATAATCTGACTAAAATTGATTTCTTACCAATGTAAGTCTCGCCATCACACAAACTACTGTCTTCACCACTGGCAGCAATTTGCGCCAAACTTTCTCTGTCTTCCAACTCCTCACTAGCCTTTGGTATATTAGACACTACCTCATACGTAACTCCTGTCTGCGACAAACAGTCAGTTCGTCCGATCTTCTTAAATATTCTCTCGGTTATACTCTGTCTTTTGTAAATATTGAGAGCGAGTCTTTTGCGGAGCACAAGATCCATCGGCGCTGGATGAGACAAGCGTACAGTAGTTTTTAATATAAGGAAAACTCTTTCGTTTGCTGAAAGTAAAAAAAAGAATACAATATATATTCTGGAGATTTTTGTATTTGGAATATTATGTAACAAATGGGGAACTCTCCATAGATATCTTGTGACTTTGTATCCAGTGGGTTGGCTGAAAAGTGTATTCGAAAGATAGCCCTAGTAACGGGGAACCAGAGGGACCGGATTGGGACATAAGGCTGCTCTGGATATCAGAAGGGCCCGAGTTTGCGAAACCGGAACTAACAAGCGATCCTACTAACAAGAAGTCGAAAAATAACTTGAAATATTAAGAGAGCGAGTCCTCTTGTACAAAAATATATCCCGTGTAATACTGTGAGTATTTGAGACTTCCATAAAGCCAATATTGAAGGATGATCCTCGCGAGAGGACCTTAAAAACAGGAGTCTGTCGGATCTGCTTTTCTTGTATGATCAGCGGGCAAAAAAGAGGAAGATCTTCAAAAAGATTCCCCTGTGTAGCGGGTCAACCCGAAAGAACGATGACGAGCGTGGTCAACGAGTTTCGAAAACCTGTTAAGGGCTCATTTACAAAATACGTGATATTTTGAGGGAGGGGGATCGAAATATAATTCTCCACGTAATTACCAATAAAATAGTATCACGCGGGGGGGGGGGGGGGAAGTAACTGAAAAATGTATCATGTATTTAGTGAGTGGCCCCTAGACTGGCCGCCGACTACCTGTCGCTAGTTCCTTACCGAAACTGCGTAATAAAAGGTATCATGCACTAGATGGCGCGGTACCTAGGTGTGTGACCTACGAGTAAATGTGCCATCCTGACGTTTCATGATTTTCATGCCGTGGTCCGATACACCGATGCTTTTCGACCTTTGAACTTTTACTACTCCTAGGAAAGTTTACCAACACTTTAGGCTAGTTAAATAAATCTTGTCATCTAAAATAAATTTTAATATGGCTAATTTTACATTAACTTATCTTTTCATTTCCTAAATTTGCCTAATTACGACCAATTTGCGGTCAGGTGGATACAACAAAGTGCGGGAGGACGAACGTGAATAATATAGGAAGAGATATACTTGAACATATATTGAGCTGACCTGACTCTGCGCTCAGAAGTTTTTAAGAACATGGTAGTGGAATCAAGGATCGCCGTAAAAGAGTGCTGCTCTGACTAAAAATGTATAACGTTCAAGTTGGCTCTGAAAATAACTGTGGCCCCGAAAATTAGAAACAAAAAAAAAATACATAAAGAATAAACTTTATTTTTTTAATGGGATCATTAGATCTAAGAAATTGGGCCAGTGGTGGGAGATCATAGTAAACAAAATACACGTGTTTTTTTCACTAGTATTTACTATGACGGGTTATTTCATTCCCCGTACAAATAATTAGCAGATTAAACAAAATAATCTTAGATATATTATAATCCCTGTATTAAATTTAATTCAGTCACTATTTAAATTAGGAACTTAGGAACTTAATTAAGGAATACTTAATAGGAGAAAGATATGAGGGTATGGTGGTATTAGAAGGGGACTTGAATGCGAGGATGGGAAGGGAAGGGGCGCTCTACAAGGAGGGTGAACGTTTTGAAAGAAGATCGAAGGATAGGGTAATAAATAAAGAAGGGGAGATTCTAAGGGTCTGGATGGTGGATGGAGGCTAGGCGGTGGCGAGTTGATGGAAGGGTAGAAACACACCACCAGCCATTAAGATTGTGAATATAAGGGAAAGGTGGCGGAAGGCAAAGTGGGGTCATAAAAGTTACACTTTGAAGGGGAGTCAGTGGAAGATATCAAAGGATATGAAGGAGAAAGGGAAATTATGTGTCCAAAAGAATGTATTTCGAAAGAAGAAGAAATGCATGGTAAAGTCGTGGAGCGATAGTGAATGTAAAATGATAAAGAGACAGGTGAAAAGTAAGTACAGGAAGTGAAAGGAAGGAACTGCGAAAAGGGAAAAGTACTTAGAAATGAGGAATTAGACTAAGTTGATATGTAGGAAGAAACAGCAGGAAAAGGAGAAAGATCTGGAAAAGGTGTTGCGAACCGTTACTTTAGAAGGAAACGTGTGGAAGATAATAAATAGGTTTAGGAAATGTAGGGTGGGGATAAGTAAGAAGATACAGAGTGAGGAATAGAGGTAATTTTAAAAGAAATCATTTCAGAGCTCATATTCACAGAAGAGATATGAGGAGATTAGAAGAATGAGGCAGGTAGATGAAAAGGGACTGAATAACGAGCAGATAAAGAAGCAGGTACGGAAGTTGAGAAAGTCTAAAGCTGTGGGGCTGGACAGGTAGAGAGCGATATGCGGCTGTTTAGCACAGAAGACATGAAGATAAGGCATAAGAGCGTGGTTAATAAAATATGAAGGAAGAGGCATTCCCTACAGGGAGTGGTTGATCGTGCAACTGCATCAAAAATGGAATAGGGATAGCGAGGAAAATTATATAGGGATTACGATAATAAATAAGGCGTACAGAGTACACGCGATAGTGTTGGCGGATAGGCTGCGGAAGCTTGTCAAGGGGAAAGGAATATTGGCGGAAATGCAAGCGGGCTTTAGGGAGGAAAAAGAACAATCGAATATATTTACGTCTTTTAGTACATGGCGGATAAAGAATCGACGAAACAGGGTTCGTAAGTGTAAACATTTTTTAAGGATCTCAAAAGCACGTCCCCTTAGATGGGTAATAGGAGGTTGTGGGAGGCGATGGAGGGAAGGGGAGTAGAGAGAGGCCTCATCGAAAGGGTAAGGAAGGTGTACGGAGAGATGAAAGATAGGGTAAAAGAAGGAAAGGGAATTTCTGAGGGTTTCTGGGGCGTGAAGAGGCGGACAGGAATGGGATAAGCATGGAGGTATTGATGCATGAAAGTGGGGACAAAAGTTCAGTAGCATGGGCGAAGGGGGTGTTGGGTAAGATGGAGAAGAAGAGTAGGAAGAAGAAAGAGGAATGGAGAAGGAAGTATTGTGCATAGGGGAGTAAGTAGATATAAGGAAGATGTAAATATTGTAAATAGGAGAGTAGGTAGATATAAGGAAGATGTAAATTTTGTCAATAGTACATAAGTGTTAGGTATTAGCCGCGGAGGTGGAGTTTGGCAATGGAAGGCAAAGAGAATAAGTAGGGTCATGCGTGTGAAGCGAGAGGAAGCGAAAAAAGCAAGGCTTGGAAAAATTGTTCGCCGCTTCATAGGCTACGCGTATTAACGTGTAGAACATCAGACGCTCGTTCGGGAAAGCACCTCAGCCCGAGCGAACGGTCTTAGAGATAAGGTGTGGATAATTGCTCATTTTTAAGTGTTAGTTATAAGAAATTTCTTTCAAAAATGCAAGTGTAAGCAAGCCAATTTTTTAAGGTCAGCAGGTCGCAAAATAAACTTTTGTCTATCTATATTCAACAATTTCTTCCTCAGTACTCATCAGCAGGACAAACATGAATAATATAGGAAGAGATTTACTTGAACATATAGCAATGTGAACTGACTCTGCGCTCAGTAGTTCTTGAGAACATGGTAGTGGACTCAAGCATCTCCGCCAAGGAGCCACTCTCTGACCACAAGTCTAGCATGATCCAGTTTGGTTTTGAAAAGACCGATGGCTCTCAAAATTAGAAATTACAGAAACACCATAGTAAAAATACACGGGGTTTTCACGTGTATTTACTGGGACAGGTTATGCGAGTCCCCGGAAAAATAATAAATAGATTCTATAAAGTACTCTAAGATACATTATAACTTCTGTTTTGAATTACACACTGGTACTATTTAAATTTGATTTCAAGCACATTACTGTAATTATAATTACAGGACTGATACGTTATATCACTCCCGGGTAGCAACTCCACAATTTCCAGACAGTCGGATTCAATGAAATCAATTTCTATTCACTCTCGTTATAGTCATCAATTATTTCCATTAACTTAATAAGTCGTCGGGTACGCAACAAGTATAGCAAGGTAAAGTTAACGGCAGCGTGCTCAGATGCAGAACGAGGATAGAATAGTTGGAATGATGAAGTGCCAGTGGGGTGAATAATGCCTCGATCATCAGTGTACAGAAAACGGGTCACTTGATGACCATCCTCATTATCATGTATTCTGAATTCATAGGATATGCCATGGATGGTAATCGATGGCAATGACCTAGGATACTATTGAGCCGGAGTTTACAGCTTCACATTGATGACATTTTGAAGCTCTTCGCCTGGGATAATCGCTATAGAGATTGATCTGCAACTTAGGTCGGAGCAGTGGTGCGGAACGAACGTGTTATTTAAGTAAACAACAAAGGAAATTTAGAATAATCTAAAAATCTATTCCGCCATTTCCGCCTCCTACAACTTCCTTCCCCACCAAATAAAGCACGCAAACCTCGACAGAAATATGAACATTCTTGTAATATTGTGCCTACAACATCAACGCAAGAAATTTTAAACATCGTATTAAATTAACTGATAACATCCTCATCTTATCGGTCATCTGACTTAGTCCGTGGCTATGATTAAAAACCATGTTAATTTGAGTAAAAGTTTGGAAATAAATAATAATAATAACCTACCGAAGGTGTTCTCGCGTTGATGCTGCGGTAGGGCTTGGGCTCCCCTCTTATCACTTTGACATAAATGTTGGCGTTAGCACTGCTACTGTGAGGGTTTCCCATGCCAGAGAGGCAGGTAACGAAGACGAGAGGGACTTAGAAGAACACCAAAACTCATCAATCATAATGGAGAGTATTTTAAAGATTTTGAAACACTTGGCGTGTGCTGAGGATCATCGGGTGCCCCCGCAGTGGCCGCTGGGGCAACAGCATGCGGGACGTTCGTGATGGTGAGCTGTGAGATGGACAGGTAGATTTCACTAATCAAACAGCTGACCAGCAAGAACAACTGCGACAAACGGTATACAGTTGAATATTAATTGTGCCTGCTGAGGATGTTTTAGCTAGCGTTAGATATTTGCAGCCAACAGAGCAAGGGAGATTAAACAATAGGTTGATTTAGCGTCGAAAAACGACAGCAATAAACATCAGTTAGAGGAAGCCGCGTCACACGGCGAAGCAGGGGCAATTAATGTTGTTGATCAACATGTTGATGATCCAACACCACCACATCCTCCAGAGGTGGATAGCTTTATACAACCAGAGGCAGAAGCAGAGGTTCAGCAACCAAAAAGGCGATGGACAGAGCTGTTATTCATCTTTATTTCTTGAAAGAGAAATGTGGGAAAAGTGTGTGGAGAGAACATCTCAAGCTCTTCTTACTTAAATACCCAGAGCTAAGAACAAGAATTATTGAGAAGAATCTGGCAGATCAAAAACGCTAAATAAATATCTGTAAACAGCTTGCTTTCGGCTATTGAAATAGCTGCTATCAAAATGGAAGTGGAGCAAGAGCTTCCTATTGATGACCTTCTCTTAAAAGATTTAGAGAACGAAGACCTAATTGAAGCTGAAGGCATATGTTCTAGGGATAATGAATATCAAGTACCGGATCCACTAAAACAACATCCGGATATTAATAACGATGATGTGAACAGCGAAAGCCGAATAAAACTACAGCACCTTGAAAGGAATTTTGGCCATGCTTTACTAGAGTTTAGATATGTAGAACCAACACAAAGGCATTCTCTTCCCAAGATGAAAATCACAAATTATCTGCTTGCAAGAATAGAACACCTCAACAGCAAGGTTTAGCTGCGTATTTGAACGCAACACAAACTGCGTTAGATGCGGAAATTCTTGTATACTGTGCAGCTCTGGCAACCGTTAGAACGCTGGGCCGCAGAAAAAGGCCTACAAATGCAGTCTTAGTCCCAAGAAGGGATCGAGATCAGCCATGGAAGATCAGGTTGGATATGGATGTCAGCAAAGCAAGGTGCAAATTGGGTCGATTAACTCAATATAAAAAAGGAAATAGAACCAGAAAGCTGATGAACCATGTTATTCAAATCATCTACTCTCGGTACATCGAGACATTAACACCATCAATATTGGATCAGATTATAGAGTCCCAACGGCAGACTTGATGTTCTTACTGCCTGACTGCATCGGTATAAGAAAAGTAGTGCAAGAAGGCATCAAAATCGAATCTTTCAGACAGATGAAAAAAGGTTCTGTCATAGGTAACCTAGGTAAGTGTATAGGTAAGGTAATCATCATACAATAGTTCAAATAAGCCTAGCGACTGCCTTCACGACGAGTCTCAGATTGATTATGAAAAGTTCTCTCAACTCGACAAAAACAATCAGGACAATCAACACCTATGCCATCGTTGTTCTCACGTTATCCTTCCGGCTCATCTATCTGCAAAGCGGTTCTTCACTACACGCCCTTGAATTAGTCCTCAAATGGGGCCTTAAATATCAGAGCAGAAACCATAGAGGAATTTAAAATACAATGGAGGCAGAAAGCTATTCACAGCGGGTACCCCAAAACGTTAGATCAACATGAAGTAGACACTTAGACATCGAATATTTGGCTATGAAAGGGCATTTTGTTTCCAGAAACGAAAGGATTCGTCATTGCGATAGAGGACAAAGTTTTCAGCACCAGAAATTATCGCAAACACGAGTTATAGCAAGACATGAAAGACCGGTGCCGATTATCTGGAGATACCAACGAATCCATTGAGCATATTACTGATGGCTTCCGCGTAGTGGCTCATAGAGAATATATGTACATAAATAATGATGTAGCGGCAGAATAGATGCCTTTCTATTGATAGATTCCAAAGTCTGTTTTGGAAAACTAAGATAACATCTTATATTACGGTGACACTATCCAAAGGGAACATTACAGCCGAGTCAATCGACCTGACATCGTGATGCGAGAAAAAAGGTGGAAGAGTCTACATCATCGACATTGCTTGTTCACTTAACCAAAGTTTTCAGTCAACCTATACAACGAAGATCCGTAAGTATTGCAAGTTAAGGTATGAAGTAAATGCCATATAGAGAAATGTGAAAAATGCATCTATTTATCCTATTGTGATTTCTGCTACAGGCAATGTGCACAAAAGACGCACTGAACATCTTGAAGATTTAGGAGTCAGTAAAGCACTAGCAGCAGCTCAGAAGGCGGTTTTATTAAACACATGTCGCATTGTAAGAAACTTTCTCGGCCACCAGGAAGCAAGCGACTAAAACCCTGTGGAGTACCAGATGGTAACTCTAAGAAAGCATCCAGAGGTGACTGTTGGAGTGGCCGACGCACATGTATCGGTTACGTCGGGATTGGTTGCTTTAAGGAACCATGATCATACCTTCTGGAGTCTGCTACTTCTCACAATAATAATAATAATCAGTCACTTGACTTAGTCCGTGGCTATGAAGAAAACCTGGGTTTACCCGATAAAAATTTAAGATGTCGGACGAGTATAATGAAAAATGTTATATTTTTTTTAACTTGGAATAAGGAGCATATTAAGTAGCAGAATTTATTTTGGCTGTGCTAGATATTATTGAGGCCTTTTAGTAGAGCTGCGTAAAACTTGAAGTATATCTCTCTTTTGTGCTGTACTCTTTCCAGTTTGGAATCCCTTATCGACGCACGTGGACTTCTAATAGGAAAATCTGATTGAATTAATTGAGACGTGCCCAGTTAGAAGGATACCATCTGTGCACAGTTCTGCAACCGGCCTTCGACGTGCAAAGGTGATGCGTACACAGTTGTACCCCTCCCACAGTAGAACGGCGCAGGACATCTAGCCACCGGACATCTAGTCGGCCAGGACAAAAAGTCAGTAGAACACCTCGTTTCCAGGCGGACCCCCAGCATTTTAAGTCGCCAAAACGTCATGTTATTAATCATTACTCAATATAAAGTAAGACTAAAAAACGTCGCAGCAAAGAAAATAACATTATTTTCCTTGGGTAAATAAAAAAAATCAAATGATAAAAAATTTCTATTTTGAACTTCATGCAGTTTTTCCATTCAAGTTTTACGTAGATTTTATTGGGATCCTTTTTACATGTGTAGAATTATAAAATACCTGTACTATCTGGCCAGATAAAAATGCGCCAATCAATCGAAGCTTTTGTTGTATTTTTAAAATACGTCAATTTGCATTCTATCAGGTAGCCCATCGTCAAGGATCGCAGGTAGGCTAACCGAAAAGGATGTAAAATTAAAAATAAACTTTGTTTAATGTTTCATATACAGAGTCAAAAGATAAAGATTAAGAATCTAAAGGTTTTTACGATTTCAGATACTTAAAAATGAATTAATTTAAATAGATAATATAAATAACCCGGTAAATATAAAAGATATTAGGTTTAATGCTGTTGTATTCTTAGACCCCTGATAAAAGAATTATCCTTCGAACCCACGATCTGACGATTTCTGAACGTTTTGTCATGAATTCTTACTTCCCCTGCCAATTTCTATCGAGTTAAGTAACAAACATGGTCAGAAGAGGTTGGAAGTACCGACTTTTTATCTGACGATTCCTGACTTTTTTTAGTAGGGTTGAAATATACAGGGTGTCCCAGACTCAAATGTCCAGACTCATATCGCTGAATAAAAAAAACTTAAACGAAAATTGTTTTACCGAAAAACAGTTGAAGTTTTAGTTTTTGAGATAAAGGAATATCTAAGCAGGAAAAATCAGGAGCGCACTGCAAATAGTCGTGCGTGTGTAAGCGGAAATCGAATCCTCTGTTAGTAGCCGCGGTTCTCCCGCCGACATCCTCACCTCGGCGCTCGCTTCAATGTAAAACACTGCGTGTCGCGCCAGGGTGTCTTTACCCTGTTGAGCTTTCTAGTTCAACAGTGCGCTCATACGCCGTGTAAAAAAAATCATAATCGACTGATACAAACTAGCACGGAGTTTTAATTAAGAGACCGACTTACTCACATGCGTTTTGACTGCGGTAACTGCACCTTTACTGCCAAGCTCAGAAGATTCAAGTGAACACTTTAGGTTAGTCGGGAATGCGCACTGTGATCTGCTGTCTCCTTTTGTCCTGCGAGAACTATGCGAATGAACGTGTGTGCATGACAAAAACTACAGCAATTGATGTTATTTCAATTTTTTGCAACTGGACAAAAGTTTTTGCAAATTCAACCTAGTTGAAAAATTAAATATCGAAGAGGTAAAAATGTTTTGTTCTGTTTCTAAGTGCCAAACATCCTACTGGAACAAAATTATATACAAAATAACTATGTTTTCACCTAGCATGGTATTTGAATATATCTTATTTTTTGAAAATATAACAATTTATTTTATATTGAAAAGTAATGCTTTTTAATTTAAAATGTATGTATTTGTTAAAAATTCGTTGTTTTTTTAAATTAATCTTTGTGGTTGGTAATAGTAACGGCTACATAACCTCCGTTTTCAGTTATCATTAAACCCGGCGCTTACTCGCACACTTCTAGTAGGAGGAAAGGATATCGCATATCAGAGCATGCAGAGCTCTGTCTTGTAACGTCTGAGATTGGCAATAAAGGTCAAAACTCGATGCGCATTGTACAGTATGATCATTCTTCTTATGATTACTCCGTGCTAACTAGGAACTAGAACTGGATTCAATCAGAAAAATCTTACAAATTCCAAATTACAATAGAAGATTTCGCAAAGAGCATTTTGAGCGAGTCAATCCTGTGAGGGGTGTATTTGAGACAACAATAAGAAACAACGCTCAAATTAAAACTACTCTAATCAAGTTATCCGGACCGTATTATTTTTTCTCAATTCTATAAACCAGAGAAAGCACCCTTTTAGATACCACAAGTCAAATTTACTTGAATTTACTTCAAATTTACTTTGCTCCGAAAGAATGAAAAATTTCAGAATGTAAAAGTTTTTGGTCCCACTGATTTTCCATTAATGCATTGATCCAGGGGACGATAACAATCGCAATTTAATTTAAGGGACCTTAAAAATATTTTTGTCATCCTCTACTAGGAAAGAACGAAAACTTTGCGCAGTGATAAACTGTTTTGGCCCCACTCATTTTTTCATCGACTCAAAGACCTAGGAGATGATGTCCTGTGAGGGAGGTTTCTTGAGTTTCTGCAATATTAATATTTTTATCAATCCAGTACATGTAGTACAAGGTTTGCGCTTTAAATGAACTATTTTTAAAGTCTCTAGCACGTCAGGTTGTTATTGGAAGCACTTTGAAAAATTAAAAAAGGCTAAGTAGGGAACACCCCTTTTATTAAACAAGTTCTATAACGGATGAAATAACCATGTAATTACCGTCCGTGATTCTGTTGAGATGAACACTGTCATGTATGCTCGAATCCCAAGCCGCGATGGCACACACGTCCTTTTCGAGGTGGCGAATAATTGGTAAATTGTAGAATTTGTTTCCATGTTCTTTGGGTAAAATAGAATTTAGGCCTGTCACAGACACTTCTTCTCCAGATTGGTGCGTTGAGAGATCATCAGCTACGGATCAGCAATAGGCTTTAGTAAAACATAAAGTTTGGGGCTAAAAAGGAACTAACAAAATTGTTCGAAAAGAGAAAATACAAGTGCTAAATGTTGTGATTACAAACATTAAGTAAAATTCCCTTGAAATCTTCGAAAATATTTTTAAGTCCCTTGCAATCACTTGACATATTTTTAAATTATTTTTTACTTTTGGTAGTCGTTTCAACTTTGATGAAATTCCTTGATATCTTTGAATTCTCTTGAAATATCTTGAAATCTTTTAGGATCTCTCAAAATGCCTTAATATCATGGAAAGTTTAAAATCTGATAAACACTCAAAATTGGAGTAGCCAATCCCTCGAAAATTGTATTTAAAAATTAAAGTGATTTTTTTTTGTTTTACCATTGAGATCAAGGAACAAAACTGGAACGTGCGGCTCCATATCTAAGGGTGGACTCCAATCAGCCGGAGCACCAGGTATTCCTGAACCTGCTGCAGGAACTAAAACTGCGTTTCTCTCCTCGGTTAAACTGACCCACTGATCTACTAAACTTTGTTCTCTCTCCTTCTCTTGTTCAGATTTATCTGCATATTTGAATGATTATAATGACTAAACTGATTAATCAACTAAATTTTTAAAAGCGTTTTACTATTTCAATTTTTGAATATTTCGATTTTAAAGGATTTAATGATTACTTCATAAAAAGTTACGATGAGTTCTTTAAATAATTTACCATGCTTATTAATAAGCTTCTGTATCTGTTGATCCAGATATTGCCTTCGTCTCATTAAAGCATCACTCCACTTTTCTCTTAATATACTAAGATCTTCGTCTTGATAACTGTCTAGCGGAATTTGGTATCGATTTCTTCCAGAAACACTCCCTACTGCGATGCTTAAAATTGACTCGCAGATTATAGGAAGCGTTCCAGAATTTTGTACCGGCTTCACCCTAACTTGTATTCTTCGTTGCTGACCTTGTCGAAGTTGATAAATACCACCTTGAAAAGACATATAATTTTATTTCTGTTAAGTTTAAATCATTTGAGAAATTTATCACTATATACAGTTTTCGCACATGGTTGGTTGTGAGATGTAATGCACAGTGCTCATAAGACCTAATATAGCTGTTTTGCTTTATAGGCCAGTCAACTAGTAACAAATATGGGATATGGGAAATGAGATTGAAAGCGTTAAAGAAAGGGTGAAAGACTTACTAGGAGAGAGAGGTGAGGGTATGGTGTATGTGAGTATGATTATGCGAGTATGATGGGGGTATCGGTGATAGACTATGTGATCACGAATATGCAAGGGTAAGAGGAAATAGAGAACTTCGCAGTGAATGGAAGGGTGGAATCAGACCATCAGCCATTAGGTTCGTGGATAAAGGGGGAAGGTGGCGGAAAGCAGGGTGGGGAAGAAGGGTCAGAGGGTGTCATGGACGAGAGAGGCAATAGAAAAGTATCAGGAGTAAAATAATGAAGAGAAAGATAAAAGGAAAGGATGTGGAAGGAAGGAACTGCGAAGAGGGAGGAGTACGTAGAAATGAGGTAGGAGTTTAGGGAAATGTGTAAGAAGAAAGAGCAGGGAAAGGAAATAGAGCTGGAAGAGGAGTTGCGAAGAAATACAGCAGAAGGGGACGTGTGGAAGATAATTAATAGGTTTAGGAAACCTAGGGTGGGTATAACTGAGAAGATACGATCTAAGGTATGGAGGGATTTTTTAAAATAATCATTTCAGGGCTGCGATACACAGGAGAGATATGAGGGAATTAGAAGAACGAGGCAAGTAGATGAAGAGGTTCTGAATGAAGAGAAGATAGAGAAGCAGGTACGGAAGTTGAGAAGATCTAGGGCAGCAGGGCTGGACGGTGTATAGAACGAAGCGTGGCTGTTTTCAGGCACAAGATGTAATTGAAAGGCTGCATGGGGTAATGAAAAAAGTATAGAGGGGGTGGGATTCGCAAGCGTCTGAAGGGAGGGGTTGATCGTACCACTTTATAAAAAAGACGATAGGAAATAATAATAAGGCATACAAATATACGCGATGGTGTTGGCAGATAGGCTGTGGAAGGATGTTGACGGGAAAGGAATACTGCCGGAGACGCAGGCGGGCTTTCGGGAGGGAAAGTGTTTATTATTGACAATATTTACGTGTTGCAGCACGTGATGGGTACAGAAGTAGCCAAAAAGGGAGCCAAAGTGTACGCGTTTTTTGTAGTTTAAAAAGGTGCGTTCCCTTCGGTGAATAGGGGGAGTTTGTTTGAGGTAATGGAAAAAAGAGGAGTGGAGAGAGGCCTGATTGAGAGAGTATGGGGGGTATATGAGACGCAAATTGGGTGAGAGAAGGGAGGGGAATCTCTGAGGTTTTCTGGATGGATAGGGGGTTAAGGCAGGGGTACCCGCTTAGCCCAACGCTTTTTGCAATTTTAGTCGCGGATATAGAGAGTAAGCTAGTGGCCGGGGTGGTAGAAGGAGCTAGGTTAGGAGGAGTCAGGATATAGTCACTCGAATATGCAGATGACATAGTGCGGCTAGCAAAGAGCGAAGAGGCTTTAAAGGAGATGATGAACATGTTGAGAAGATACGGACAAGTCGAAGGTTATTGTGCTCAGCAAAGAAGCTGGGGGAGATAAGGGAGAGGAGTGGAAGTGGAAAGGAAAGCGGTACAGGAGGTGAAAGAGTTTGTGTACCTGGGATTCCTGTTTCGAAGGAATGGGGAGTGGATGGTCTTAAAAAGAGAGGGTGAGACAGGTAAATGTGGTCATGAGACAGGTGTGGGGGTTAGGGAAGAGGTTGTTCGCAGATGATTTTGTAAGGAGAATGAAATTGTTTGATTCGCTAGTGATGAGTGTTTTATTTTACGGAGTGCAGGTTTGGGGGTGGGAGGTAAGTGAGGAGGTAAATAGAATACTAAATAGAAGAACGAGTTTATTGATTATAACGGGGAGGCGAGCGAGTGTACATGAGAAGAAATTTTTGGAAGAGGGGAGAAGTACGGTGGTTAGGGAGTGTTCGTGGGAGAACGAGAACAGGCGTAGGGGTAGGAAGTTGCAGGTGTAAAGGGAAAGATACTTTAGAACGAATGAAGGAAGGTATATGAGATGGTTAAAAAGAATGGAATCGAGAGAGATAGAGAGCAAGCAGAAGGAGAGACGAGCATAAGGGAGTCAAGGTTTAACGGAAACTATGTGTGGATTATTCAAAGGGAGGGAGCGCAATATTTGTGTGGTAAAGGAGAATAAGGAAATCAGGAACATATTGCGAGAATGAGATGTGGATGCATGGAGGATTATAATAGGCTCTGGCTCTCTAGATCGAAGGGGATGTGTGAATTGTGCGGGAAGGGAGATCAAAAGTGAAGAACTGGTTGCAGGAGTGTGAAGAGGTAGAAAAGAGTGAGATAAGCATGGAGGAATTGTAGCATGAAAGGGCGGACAAGAGGGCAGTAGCATGGGTGAAAGAGGGTATTGGGTAAGATGAAGAGGAAGAGGAATGGAGAAGGAAAGATTGTAAATAGGAGATAAAGTAGGTGTAAGAAAACTGTAAATATTGTAAATCGTAGATAAGTATTAGGTGTTAACCGCGGAGGCAGCGGTTATCAATGAGAGAGAAGCGAGAAAATAGCGACATGCGTGCGAGGCGAGGCGAAGCCAGGAAGCCTAAGCTTTAAAAGCAAGCGGCTTAGAGATAAGGTGTGGATGAATGTTTGTTTTTAAGAGGTGGTTGTAAGAAAATTCTGTAAAAAATGGAAGTGTAATGAAGACAATTTTTTAAGGCCAGCAGGCCGAAAAATAAACGTTCATTTATCTATATTTTATAACTTCTGGATGGTATGCTGAAATACTAAAAAGTTTCAGTAATTTTGAGCCTTGTGGATTTTTTATAATAATATAAAATAGCGGCAAAATCATATTTTTGAAGTTTTTCTTAATTTTCATAAAAACCGTGAGTTTAAAAAAAAATAGTCTTATAGAAGCATGTTCAACATCTTATTCTGCACAAATGAGGTCCTTTCGACTTCTTTGTATTGTTAACCCTTTATCTAAAAAAAGGAGGTAAAGAACGACTTCTGACAAAACTCGAAAGGGTCTTAAAAATGAGCGTTTAAAAGGGGTTGACAGAATTCTCTCTAGTTTGAGATTTTTAGCTCGTCAAACATGACGGTGCAAGGCTGGCCCACGCGCCCCTTCGTTGCTCCAATGATACAGGAATGTGAATGGTTTTCCAGCTCGACCGATATTGTTCGTGAATTTCTTCTTAAATTTCTCCTTGGCCAAGAAGGCGAACTCTAGCGATCAGGCATTGCAGGCTAAACATATGTCCCATGATTCAGATGTTACAATGTTCTAAAACTTTAAAAAGGTTTTCCCAATTGTTGCATTTTGTAAACGGGTGTGTACGATTACGGGAGAACAACTCAAAATTTAGCGATCAATTTTTTTTTTAATCACAGAAAATGGTTGGCGATGTCCCGATCGTCCATTTTTGACAAATTTGGTTTTGCTGATTTTTGACAGCTTCAAATAGAACAGATAAAATGGTAAAAAATGACTTGCTTTAGAAAAATTTCCGCCATTTTGTGAACAATCCAAATTTCGGAACAGTAAACGATCGGGACCTCGCTGACGCAAGAACAATTAACAGTGTTATTGAAGTTTTAATTTCTAATAACTAGGATGGACGCAATCCAACATACCGTTTTAAACTGCACTGATGACAGGTGCGCTGTCACTGCAATCTCGAGGTCTTGGAAGTCAACATTGATATATAAAAAAATCATGTGTGAAATTCAATAAAGATATAATAGAATAGTTAACAATTGTAAAGGAGAAAATCGATGTTGTATCAAAATAGCGATCGAAATCTATTTCACAGCAATTATGACTCTTGGGTGTATTTTTAGACGGAAGGCTATTTTCAATTTAAATCCAGATTTTTGCACTGATCTTGAGAAAGGTATTCTCCTTTATTCATAATGTGTCCCCTCAGGATTTACATGACCTTCGTTTCTTACATCACCATCTACCATTTTGCTGGAAGAGTAAGTTCCCATTTCCTCAGTTTCACTAGAACAATTGTTTTCCTCTTCGCGTTTCCTGTATATCTACTTTATCCACTATCCTTTTTAGCACATTTCTACTTCTCACTTCAATTCCTTCTCTTCTTATCGTAAACCCTTTATCATTATGTTTCTTTTTCTTTCATCTCTAATCTTCTTTCTATTTCCCTTAGCCTTTCCCTCTCATTAATCTCAGTCTCCCTTGCACCAAACTCCCATTTTGAATTTGCGAGCTTCACTTTCATATATTCCAACTGTGCTGCCTTTTTATTATGGTCATGCTGTTTTTCTAATCTAACTTTTTCCCATTTTGGCATCTCTTTTCTAAGGTCTGCCATTGTTTTCCTAATTTTTCATTTTATTTTCTCTGCTCTTTCTTCCTGACCTATTTCGTTCATCTGTATTAGCACTACCATTATTTTATGCAATTCCTCTAAATTTAACTTTTCAATTTCTACTGTCCCTCTATATTAAACTTTGTCCTCATCTATCCCCTTGCCCTTCCCCTCTCTATTTTGATATTTTACCGATGGTGTTTTGATCATTTTCGGGTTTTCCAGGCTGGGTCCTAGTTCTCTCTTGTCTTCTTTACTTCCTTTTTCTGCTCTGTCCCTCTTCTTATTTGTAAACGGTTTGAATGAGCAAAGACTATCTGCCCTCAATCTCTCCATCTCTATCCTTTTTGCTATATTGACCCCTTCCTTTTTTCTCTCTTTTCAGCGTGCAGAGTACTTCCTTGCTTGACTCCATCAAAACTTAACCTGCGTACTACGTGGTTACTGTCTCTAAGACGCTACCTCACCCTGCTATCGTACTGTCTTTCACGCTTCTCTCCAATGCTTATCTCTCCCTAAATCTCCCTTTCGTCTCACCTCGGCTGCACCTGTCTAACCACCCCGCTCCTCGCACTAAAAAAACTAACCTCTCAGCCTTGACAAAATAGTCTCAATCTCCCAAAATACATAAAACTTTGCACTTTATTTCTTTCGAACATACAAACCCTCACTCGCAAAACACGCTAACAGCCTTCTCCTTTTAACTTACCACAAATTTCACTGCAATCTCAATACAATTAGTACAACTCAATTAACTACACCTAACACTTTCAGTAAATTAAAAAAAATCGCAATGTAGGTAAACGATATTTTTGCATGTTTCTGATGTTTCAATAGATTTCATCTTACATGAATAAAATGATCGGTAAAAAATATTTTTGTCAGATGCTTTGGAAAAAAATCTGTATATCGGAACGCATTCTAGGAATAAATATTGTTTAAAACTCGTCATATTTGCTCTTGTAACTTAGAAATATTCGCATATTTTATGCACACACACACGCACACACACACACACCATTGTATGTAGAAAATGATAATTAAATTCTTATAAAAAATGTTTACAAATATTTTTGTTTATGGACGTATTTATGTTTGTGGACGTACAGAATATAATAAATAAACTACTGAAGAGCCGGACAGAAATCAAGCTGAGAAAGGGTCAATATGAATGATTTGGCTTAACTCGTAAAAATCTTGGACACCTGGTGTCTTGGTGGACTAAGGTGATAATTAATTTACCGAAAATTTCTTTATATGAGACGGTAGGTAATCTAGAGAAGTGCTTATAGACATAATTTAGGGTGAATGGCGTCAAAAATGATTATTAAATGAGGCAAGAATAGTTTTGTTAAAAGTCGTTTTTTACCTCCTTTTCTAAAATAAAGAGTTAACAATACAAAAAAGTCGAAACGACCTCATTTGTGCAGTATAAGATGCTAAACATTTTTTTATAAAATTATGTTTTTCTAAAACTTAAAGTTTTTAAGAAAGCCATGAAAAAATTCAAAAATATGATTGTTTCCGCTAAGTTGCATTCTTATGAAAATCCTCAAAGCTGAAAATTACTGAAATTTGGTTTTGTGGTTTAGCATACCATCTAGAAATTATAAAAAACAATGCAGATAATTTAAAATTGTGACGTTCCGCGAGGAAAGGGACCATAGTGTGAACAGGAAAATTTTTTAGTAGAAGCGATTGAAGTAAAGTTCGCAGCCAGACACTGAGCGAGTGGGGACAACCTCCGGAATTCATCTCCTCCACTTATGACTACATCTTCTCGCTCCGCGTTCAGTGAGTCAGACGAGCTCTGGAGTCATAGGGAAACAGAACAGATACGTAGAAAGTGATGGGGCTGGATTTCTCGAGCCAACCACACGCTTCGTAATAGGCGATTCACTCTTCACTTTGAATCTCAATAACAAATCCAATTTAACAGATAAAACTGTAATTATTTTCTTATATGAAAGAGTGATTTTGAAACTATCAATATCATCAAAATACTGAAAATCGATTTTTTTAACTCTAAAGTCCCTTTCCTCGCGAAACGTCACAATTACTTCAAAGTGGGCGTCCTTCGTTAACTGGCCTACTACTGACTGGTACAGAAAATGACTTACTACATTTCAAGAGGAAAGTTCTCCTAACCTGTCAACGTGTCTGGCTTAACGACGACTTCTACCGGAGAATATTCTCCCTGCTCGTTTAATTCTTGAATCTCGACCCAAACTTCAATTTTTCTTGTCAATTCAGACCACCTGTCTGCTAGAGATCTGGCTTTTGCCAACTGTTTTTGCTCTACTTCCCAGCCAGATTTACTGCGTGAAAAACCAGCGCTTCGGTGACCCCAAACTTCAATACTTAATGCACCTTCTATAAACAAAAACAATATTTTTGTAAAAAGTGATGGAAAAAATTCTTTTCTTTTCATTACATACGAAGTGTGATAAAAAAATAACGAGACTTTTTTTTCTGACAATAATATTTATTTATTCGTAAATATTAATTTTGTCCCCGTCAGAGTAGTCCACCTTGAAAATAATGCACTTATGCCACCGCGTTTACCAATTTTTGAAGCACTTTTGATATTCACTTTTCGATATGGCATTCAGCTGCTTCAGCGATTCTGCTTTTATCTCATGGATGTCGTCTAAACGTCTTCCTTGCATGGATTACTTCATCTTTGGGAACATGAAAAAGTCACAGGGGGCCATGTCCGGTGAGTACGGTGGTTGTGGCATCAATACGGTGTTGTGTTTTAGGCCAAAACCTCACGGACAAATATTGAGGCATGAGCAGGTGTATTATCGTGATGCAGTCGCCATGCCTGATTTTGCCACAAACTTGGTAGTTTTATTCCGAATTACCTCACGCAAACGACGTAAAACTCTGAAATAATATTCTTATTTGACCGTTTGACCCTTAGATAAGAATTCATAATCCACTAAACCGTTGAAATCGAAAAGACAGCGAGCAAAGCTTTCACTTTTGATTGAACTTGTGCTTTTTCGCTCTTGGCGACGTTGAATGCTTCCAGGTGGACGATTGAGCCTTAGTTTCGACGTCATATCCATAGACCTATGATTCATCACCTGTTATGGTTCACTCGAGCAATGTAGGGTCGTTATTTACTTCATTTAGTCAATCTTGAGCGATGTCATGGCGATATTGCTTTTGGTCGAAATTCAGTAGTTTCGGGACAAATTTTGCTGTCACACGTTTTATGTGTAGAACAACGGTAAAAATTGCTTAACATGAGCCGTATGATATACCGACATCCTCAGGAACCTCTCTTATAGTAAATCGACGATCGCTCATAATCATTTTTTCCACTTTCTCGACGGTATAGTCCGTTACCGATGTGCGAGAACACCCAGACCGCTAGTCATCTTCAACGTCTCCCCGACAGTTTTTAAAACGTTTATAACACTCGAAAACTCTTGCACGGCTCATAGCCGAATCACCAAAATCAGCTTTTAACATTTCAAGAGTATTACTGCACTTTATTTCATTTTTGTAACAAAACTTGATGCAAATTCGCTGATCTATTTTTTCCAAAAGTGAAAAATCGCTGATCACACTAAAACATGTATAACTTCACTGACAGCTGATGGCAGAGTAAACAGGCAATATGGCTACCAATACCCATAAAATATCAGACAAGTACAGCAACATAACAACAACAAAATTTGACAAAGGGACGAATACAGCCCGGGAAATTTGAAGCCTTGTTATTTTTGATTAAACCTCGTATTTTTTAACTGATAGAGTCTGCATAGGCAAAAAGGTCATAATTCGTAGGATACAGGGGTCATACCAGAATGTATTATCTAGACATCGCAAAAGTGGGAAAATGAACATTTTTTGAGCAAAAATCGACTGATAGTACAATTCATAATGGATTTTGATGCTTTTTTTTAGAAATTACCACAAGTTTTTCAAGTATAATGAGTAAATGCGAATATTTCACTCAGACTAAACAAACATTTGTTATTAACCAACAAAGTTTAAACTTTTTAAATAAATTTTAATGACCAACTAAAATTAACGTCCAAAGTTTAGAGTAAGAAAAAAAATTGATTTTGTATATTTCATTAAGAAAATACACACTTCAACCATTTTTCAGAAATAGGCTCAATTTTTGGCGGAATTAACTTAAAATGTCTTGTCAAAGATGCCTTGCTGTGATATTTTTCATAGTGATAAAAACTGTTAATTATATAAATAATTTTTATTTATTCGCGGAAGCTATAGTTAAACTTTTTGAGCTACCAAATGATTGATATTCAGAAGAGTTAAAAGAGGAAAACAATACAATTTTGAAACAAGTAAGAGCTAATAAGGGTAGAAAGTCAGATCGACTTTAAACGCTATCTGTGCGTTTACCTGCCGCATTATTAACATAATGCGGAAAGGTTAAGTATCAATTTTTAGGATTTCCAGGCATAAAGGGGGCACTTAGTAAGACCATAATTGAATCTATATACGGTCGCACTCAAACGGCAGGTGCTTTTTATTGATGAGCTGATTCGTGTTTTAAACAAATCCTATTATTATATTCAGGGTTATGTAGGTGACCTTGCGATCATGAGAACAGGCAAACACCAGGGCACCTTAGTAAATCCAATGCAGTCAGTTGTAAATATTTGGTGTAGAGAACGTTGTTTGTCCGTTAATTCGGACAATACGGAGCTAATAAGTTTTAACAGAAGAAGGAACCCAGTGGGCACAAAATTTGGCGACATCGTTACTTCATCCTTACGACAACTTTACGACATCCTATGTCCATGTCGTTAAGGTGTCTTTGTGTTATCGTAAAGACGTCTATGATCTTACGATGCCTTCAAGATATCGTAAAGTATACCGTCACGGCATGGACATTGGATGTCGTAAAAATATCGCAACGATGTCGTCAAAATATCGTAAGGATGTCATAAGGACGTCTCAAAATTTTGTGCCCACTGGGAAACTTCCTCACTTTAGAAAACACAATTCTATGATAGGGACGTAGAATGTTTAAAGACAGAAAAGTATTTAGAAGTAATATTTAACTGAAAATTAAACTGAAAACTTCTCAATGACAAACAAAGCTAAGATGGCTTTCTGGGCCTGAAGATGCGCCATAGGGAAAACCTGGTGCTTAAAACCCGTGATTACTTCATGGTTGTATAAAATGATAATAATAAAACCAATCGTATCATATGCATCAATAATCTGGTTTCCAAGGACAGAACTAACCAGTACTATAAAACAACTGGTAAGTCTCCAGATGGTGTTCTTTTTGGCGATCACTGATGCTATTAAAACAACATCAACAGCAGCTGTTGAGGTCATTGTGAACATCCTGACGCTGCTCGTTTTCGTAAGGAAGATTCCGGCAGCGGAGGTCTAGAGACTCCTAGTAGGGGGTAACCTTACTGATACTGAGGAAACCCTTCAAAGTCACTTTCCCTGAAAGGAAAGAAAGGCATGATACAGAAAGGAAAAAATTATTTACACCAGGAGTTCTCACATGGTACACAGACCACTCTAAAGACTCGTTAGGAATAGGGACTGTAGTATATAAAAAGAAACCTATGGCTGATATAACAACAACACTGGACACATTCCCTACAGTTTTCCAGGCCGAAATAATAGCTATTAAAGCTTGCTAAAGGAATTTTTTAGACGGGCATATTAACATTTGTTCTGACAGTCATGCTAAACTTAAGGCTCTTACATTTGAAGAGTTTACTACCACACAAGTCTCAAGTTGTTTTGAAGGTCTTAAGGCTGTCAATAAAAATTGGGTCAGTCGGCGAAAGAAGCCATTGAAAATAGCTCTCGGATGAGCATGCAAGGTATTGGAAAGCTACGAAAAAAAATTGTGCATTCCAAGAAATTCATATCCGGTACATATACTAAGAGGAATAATGAACTGTTGAACATGGAAAAAGATAAATTAATGTTGTGATAGGGATGCTTAATGGACAATACAGATTGAGAAAACACTTCACCAACATGAGGATTAGAGACAATGCACGTTTTCAAATGTGTGATTTTCGAGAGGGGACAGCTCATCACATACTATGTGAATGTGATGTACTGGTGTGCATAGACTATTTTCTCGTGCCATACAATTTTGTTGAAATCTCCTGTAGGTAAGTTTACACCTTTATGGTCAAGACTGACATTGTGTAATATAGTTGAATTTCAGGATATTATACATTAGGTTTTACCGCAGTGCTACGAGGTCTTAATGGTCTATCCAAACTTATAAGATACGTAAGTTATAATGAAGTCGAGGAGTTGAAGCAAAGCCTAAGCAAACGCAAGATGATGATAATCTATCGAGGAAATCATCATAGATCTTTCGTATCGCGAATATGCCTCCCTCGAGAAATAGAAAGTAAAGGTTTGCTGAGCTTGGAGTGTCTTCATTGAGGAAAGGTTCTGGCTAAAACCAGTTCAGTTCTAAATAACATAGATAACACAGATTCTCTTATGTAACCTGTACATCAGCATTAATTCGACAGTCCTGCGACGGTTCTATACCGTTCTATACCTCCGTGGCGGAGGTCGAGGAAATCAAGGCAGGATAACTCGAGACCTCGCATTTAGAGCTCATTCCGTAAAAAAATGAACCCTATTCATGAAAAAATGGTGGAACTGTTAATTTATGTTTAAACATTGTTGAAATAATTATCAGTTTTGGTCACTGAATAATATGATAAAAAGTAGTTCCTGGAAAGACATTTCTACGTAATTCCGCCAAACTCGCATTTCTTCATAAGAACTGTTTATATAATGAACAGCTTTTTTAATTACGAAAAATATGATAGCAAGGAATTTTTGGAAATATATTTAAAGTTGACTCGGCAAAAAAATGAAGTCTATTCATAAAAAATGTATGCACGAATTATAAGCACACATTATTTTCTGTCGTATTTTTTAGAAAATCTATGGATTTAAAATAGCTAATCATTGCGAATTATTAAAAAATTACTTTCATTCAATAATTTGTTTATAACATTACCAATGGGTTTTATTTTTACTCTAACCTACTGAAAATGATTTTTAATTAGTTATTACTTAGATTTAAGACCTATCTTAATCATTTTTTTAATATTAAAAGAAATACTACCACTGAAAATTTAGCCAAAAAAAGTTTAAAATTTGTTGTTAAATAACAAATTTTCATTTATGCAGAGTGAAATATTCTTTCGCTCATTATACCTGGAAGACTTACAATCATTTATAAATAAAACATCAAAATCAGTTAAGAATTGTACTGTCGGTCGATTAATGAACTAATGCTCAGGCTCAAGGTGGCTCTTGCAGCGTTGCAAAAAGCTGGTATAACTTTAAATCTAAAAAAATGTCAGTTCGAGCTAGATAAAGTCGACTTTTCAGGTTACAGGATTATCGCTAGAGAATAGATCCGCGAGAAAATAAAGTACAAGGAATCAAAAATTCGACTTACGAGTTTCTTCTCCCGTTTTGTGCCAGGCTTCTCTAAGATAGCCGGACCATTATCCAATCTAACGCGAAAAGATGCGGGCTTCTTGTGGTCTTGTGGTCTAAGGAACAAGAAGGCGCCTTTTATGAGCTAAAACGATGTCGAACGACACAGCCCATCCTATGCGTGTACGATCCATAGGCCCCTTTTACGGAGCTGCAGACCGACGCCACATCCGCTGGACTAGGCAAGATGCTCGTTCAGGCAAAGGATCAGACCGATTTAAGGTTAGTTTACGCTATTAGCAGTAGAACTTCCTTAGTAACAGATTGATTCAGAAATGGCATACGCGATAACCAGCAAGGACCTTCTACATCAGAGAACAGATGATAAATTGAAGCGCATAATAGATCGTTTCTTAAAACCAAGCAAAAACAAATCGAGAGACGAATCGGTACAAAGTAATCAGTAGGTACTGATAAAGTGATCACAAAAATGCAAAAATATTACTATTTCGCGAAGATGCGCAGATACGTTAAAGAATACATAGCTAGGTGTTTAGCATGCATTATGAATAAAAAGTCGATAGGGTGACAACCAGGGGAAGTACATCCTATTCTTCCTGGAAATAGACCATTCAAAGCAGTACATCTGGATCACTGAGGACCGTTTCCAACGAGTAAACGAGGTAACCGTTACGTATTAACTGTAGTAGATAACCTATCGAATTATGTGGTACTCAAGGCAACTAAAACTACTGAAACGGCAGTAGCCGTTTATTTGAAACGGAGAACCGTTTATTTTTTTAAAATTAATGCTAGTATTTATTGCGAAAAGTTTAGCAATTCAATTTTGAGGTTATAGAGCTTAAATACATTTATTGAAAATGTTGAAAATCGTAATCCGAATCTCCACTTGCATCTTCGATTTTTTTCTTCTTTTTGGGTTAAAAATGAATATCCTGGAAGAAGAAATATATTGGATAATATTTAGAGGTCGCTCATTGTGAATTTATCTGTTTTCCACAGAAAAATAAATTTTTTCGAAAACGGGAGACCATAAGGGGCCGTACTTAGATTACGTAAGGCTTGCCGTATATTCATGTCTCTCTCAGATGCACGAAAATCATATTTCCTTCTCCCTTACATCAGCATTACATAATTTAAGTACAGCCCCTAACGCAAAATCATAGAGAATGTAAAGAATGCGGCTCATCAATATGAGTATTTCTTGTTCAAAAAAGTTATTTAAATAATGCACAGTTAAAGAGATATATGAAGAAAATTGTTATAAAGAAGATTTAATCATCTATTCCACTTGCTGCATCATTTATATTCTTTATGATTGTCCAATAGGGGCCGTGCTTAAGTGACGTAACGCTAATGTGAGGGAGAAGGAAAAATGATTTTCGTGCATCTGAGAGAGACAGGAATATACGACAAGCGTTACGTAATCTAAGTACGGCCTCTTATGGTCTCACGTTTTTGAGAAAAATTGATATTCATTTTTAACCCAAAAAGTAGAAAAAAATCTAAGCTGCAAGTGGAGATTCAGATTACGATTTTCAACATTTTCAATAAATGTATTCAAGCTCTATAACGTCAAAATTCAATTGCAATACTTTTCGCAATAAATACGAGCATTTATTTTTTTAAATAATAAATGGTTCTCCGCTTCAAATAAAAGTGTGCATTCAGAGGGAAAAACTCTTTACTTTGATCATTTTTACGTAAAAGAACTTTTTTAATATTTAGGTTAGTTGAGGCAACTATTCCAAATTTTTATTTTATGCAAAAATTATCAAATTGAATAGTTTTCCTTCTACATCCATCTCGAGGTTAGAGCGTGAGTCAAACACCTCTCACACATTTTAATATAATTTTTTGAATTTTTTTCTCAAATATGGCAAACTTTCTTATCGACTAAATTATATTTTTTCTTTGTCCATGTTATAATGATCTCTAATCGTCTGTAAAATATTTTGAATTAACATACTTCTTGAAAGAAGAGTTAACCGCTCCCGAAATATGCCTAATTAATATATTCAATTACTGTTTTTAAATATTTATTTTAAAATTTAATTAACTACATTAATTTTTTTAATACAAAAAATGAAGATATCGATATTTTCGTTTCGATATTGCATCACTAGAAGGACTCCAGATGGAATACCAATCTGAAGCAAATCGCGAGGAATACAAAGTCGTCCAATAACAAATCTACTGGAAAAACTCTATTTGAAGCTTTATACGGTTACCTGCCGCATTTTGAAGAAGGTATAACGTGAGAAATTACCGAAAACTCTGTAGTTTATCGAGATCCGAGAGAAGTTCGCGAAGGATTTTACAAGAGATTGAAAAGTCTGAAAATGTGTATAAAACAAGGTATGATAAACACCGTCACATTGGGGGGAAATTCAGGCCAAGAGACATAGTCTATATTTGTGGAAATCCGGTTGCTACAGGTGAAAGTACGAAACTACAATCGAGATATAGAGGTCGATATGGATGGGTTCTACCAAAAATAAGTTATCTTTTCGTTGCCCATTATTTCTCAGAACATTTCCTATGAATTCAAAACTCCAGTATTTTTTATTACAGTTTGTAATTTAATTTAGGCTCCTGTAACATTCAAAACAAGAAATTTTAAAAGATTTTATTTCTTGTAACATGTCTACGTGTTTACCAAATTTCATATAAAATGAAGTTAGCTTTATTCTTAACGGTAACAAAAAGATAGCTTATTCTTCGTAGAACTCATCGATATGTAATCATGTAAGAAGTTCCAGAAGACACTTACGAGATATAACCAATTGTAAAGCTACGTAATGTAAAATACTCTGTAACAGCTCATGTGAGTCAACTCAAGATTTGGAGAGGATCAACTGAAATCGAATGTGAGTGTGAATAAAGAAAGCGAAAATGTAAGTTCTGATGTAGGAGATAAGGCACAAAAGGTTACAACTGCATATATTTCCAAGAATAAACTAGGTCCGTCGAATGTTAGCAAAATGCGTAATCTGCGTAATCTACGTAAATTGCTGGTTGTGAAGAAGTCCGAAAGAGTAGGGCGCAGTGTGTGGGGTGTGCGTAAACGGAAGTGAAGAGATTCATTCTATGCGAGGATACGAGTACGAAAGGTCACCAATGTACCTTTGATCTTAATTAAATTGAATAAATTGAATTTGTTTAATGGGAAATACGGATTACGAGTTCTTGAGACTATAAAAGTATTTGTATTAATCATTTTAAATCATCCGACAGATTCTATTGGGTAGCTCACTGACACCAGTGGCACCAGTATGTTAGTTCAGCTCTGGTTGGTGAGCGCCACTTGGTGGCTGGTGAACCTTCCCATTTAATTTGGAAAATCGAAGCAACCGAAAGTTTGAACTGTCTGTTTATTCCCACATATTTCTAGAATGTTTGGTGAAGATGCGGTATGTACAAAAATACATTGATTATTAAAGCATGTTTTCCTAAAAGTTTCACGCATAACTTAGAAAAGATTAGTTTCTTAAAACATTCGAAATTGGCCTATTTCTGTAGACCTTGATTAAAAGTTTCGTATCAATCTTTATCTTAAAAAGAAATTAAGAAATAAAATTAATTATTAATTTTTTCAGAAGTAATTCTGAAGCTTTTGAAATCACAATATTGAATAACGAAAATCGTTGATTTCAAAACATTCATCACTTTTTCTTCTCATTCTGGATTCCGGAACATTTGAACATATCCAAAACATGTGAGTTTCCAATGTTTCAGGGGTGCCTTCCAAATGACCGCCGTACGATTCATATTCGTAATTTCGACCAACAGTTGAAAATACTGGTAACACATTATAATATTATAATATAATATTATATTTATAATTCAACTAAGAGAAGTGTCGATACAGTCGATAAAACGTGCAATGCTTACTTAACTGCACAGTGAACAAGGAGATGGCCTTTAATGTGTTTTTTTTTCGTTTTTGGCTGTAACATATTCAAGTCACAAACATATATTCAGCAGCATTCAGTTCTGCTACGCGCCCGCTCATGTAAGTTTTAAAGGCGCGCCCACCGAAGGTTAAAGTACCATAGGAATCACTAAAATAGTGGAAATTTGAATTTTTTATGGATTTCTAAATTGAAGATTTTTTGTAATTTTGTATCAATATTTTCAATTAATTCGTCGAGACAAATATCTGTTTATATTGTAGAAGGAAGCCTCTTCATATTATTCCACAAAAAGTATTGTTTAGGGGCAACTACAGATTTTTTGTAATGAAATCACAAATTTACTATACTGAATCATTGAATTATTTCTTTTTAATGAAGAACTTATATTTCTAATTTTTCTGTTACTCATACTTGACTTAAATTTTTTTATTCGTATGTCTTGCTCGGGCCTTGTGCTTCCTCCCCTCCAAATTTGTCATTTGGTAAATGTAAATTCTTTTTTGGTCAAGTCTTCCAGTTTTGATAAGTAAATCAGTATCATATTTGTTTTTGCTGAATTAAAGTACGCCTCAAACGTAAAATTTTCTAGATTAAATTTTTAACTCTGTGATGCTCAAAGTGGGGTTTAATATTTCCTGAACCTCGGCTTAGGCTTTTTGTTTGATGTGAAAAATTTGGCCGTTAAGAATTTTATTGTATATTGTGCCTTTTTCCATTAATTAAAATTTTTAACTTGTTATGCTCGATGAGATTTTTCACGATTAAAATTAAACTACGTGTCTGCTCAAATAATGTTCAAATGCTAATTTTAAAAACTATTTAAGTCGAACAACTTTGTTTTTAAATATTTTGTTACATCGCGTATTGTTTTTACAAATATTTAAATCTCTTACTTTTAATGTCATTTTTCAGAAATGAAGCAAAAACATTTTATCAAATAATAATTTTACCAAATTTTTAGATGTTTTAGGATACATAATTTCTTATATTTACATTTTCTTGTGTCTTGCAGAGAATTACCTACGTTGAATACAATTTCTTACGAATCAAACGAACGATGGGTAGGAATCTCGTTCATTTTTTTCAGACAAGAAAAAAGTTCCGATCGCAATCAAGACCGATAATTCCTTCTATATGATTGTGCTCACATGCGACAACGACAGAAGTCGAAATAAAATCAATTTTTTTCAAACCACAGGACTACATAGATATTTGATGAATTCTGTGAACGTCAAATTTGGAATAAAAATAATAGCTTTGCATTTAAATGAGAATGTAAAAACTCAGAAAATACGTTCTGAAAGTTTCTTGCGCAAAAATATTAGTAGTATGAATATACAAAGAACCACATTAAAATCTTTATCACAAAGAATCATATAAAAATCTCCTAGTGCAAAACATCACAGTAAAATCTCTCAGTCCAAAGAATTACACACACGGAAAAAGCAATAATCTTGAATCGATAAAATACGCTAGGAATACGGACGAAACAAGATTAAAGAAACTTGATTTTCTTTATTTAAGTACTTTTTTTTAATAATATTAAATCCAGAAAATATCCTTCCTAACACAAACGATACAATATTTTCTTAATCTTGTGTCGAAAAAAATGTACTAGATTGAAGAAACATTATTTTCTTCATCAAAGTAAATTTTCATCAGAGAATACGGATTTTCATCGAAAAGGGGCAAACATGGTCAAATATAAAAATGTAGATATGAAAATCTCTATGTTTCTATCAGCCTCTCCAAAATAATCTCTATAATTAGATTTAAATCATTCTAACAGATGGGACACTGGTTCCGGAGATTCCTAATGTACAATCTGGAGTCCACGCAGATGTAGACGTAGCCGCAAGGGACCATAGCAAGTTTGGCATTTTACAACTTGTAAAACTTTAAAGAAGTAGCGTTTGAATGGTCTTATTTCAAAGTTAATCCTTTAATAATCTTCCTGAAAGCAGAAGCATATTTTGTGATATCCCATCTATGTCCTGAGAGATGCTGGGCACATCATTCGGTTATCCACGGGATATCCTGTGAAGGTGGAGATTTCGACTCAAATACTCAAATGTTTCACAAGATATCTCTTGAATTTTTCTAACATCCCAAAAACATCCCAGACTGTCTTATACATATCCCAAGGACATACAAATTTCCACCTTGACGGGATATCCAGTACACAAGGGAATGGTCATTGAGAATCTTAGAATGCTTCACGGGAATCGTTTGATCAACTCTTAAAAACTTCGAAATCTTTCGCCACGTGTGGACCATTCACATACCGCATTGGTGACACGAGCGTACAGCTGATGATTTATTTTTGAGTATCAAAATTCCATATTTGACAATCAATATTTTTTATCAGGTCGCTTTTTAAAATTGAGTAATTGAGTACCCCCTAGTAGGGTGAATACGCGGATAAGCCTGATACGAAATTCTAAAGTTATATCCGATTAGGGACATATGACACTTATCCGATTCATAATTTATCGACATTCTTTGGATTATAACAATTACACACGTAATAAGAAATCGACCTGAAAGATTTGGAAAATAAAAGTGTAGTCACAATGTCGGTTGATAATAATAATAATAATTTAAAATGTTGCCATAGGCTTAAGATCGTTACTGCTTAATATTTTTGGTTTAGAGTTGGATTTTTATATTTTTGGAATAGTTTTGCACGGGGCTGTCCCGGTATATATCATCACTCACGGACGCATTTTTATAATGCAATCAAGTGATCTGGTGAGAGCTGTATGCCACGATATATTGGACAAAGCCTGGTTTTACCCCATCATTGACGGACTGAGTTGCAGTCAAGTGTACGATGGGGGGGGACCTACAGCTTAAGGTGGGTTCCGAACCACCAGAACCTCGGTAAGGGTACACAGAAAAATTTCCAGAGGTACCGGCTCAGGGATCGAACCCCGGACCTCTGAGGTGAAGTCCGAGCGTCTAA